>CAUYLG010036520.1:0-29756 GCA_963573385.1 Cacajao melanocephalus | reverse complement strand
TCTGCCGTGAGTCTGATGGGCTTCCCTTTGTGGGTAACCCGACCTTTCTCTCTGGCTACCCTTAGCATTTTCTCCTTCATTTCAACCCTGGTGAATCTGACGATGATGTGCCTTGGGGTTGCTCTTCTTGAGGAATATCTTTGTGGTGTTCTCTGTATTCCGTGGACTTCAATATTGGCCTGCCTTGCTAGGTTGGGGAAGTTTTCCTGGATAATATCCTGAAGAGTGTTTTCCAGCTTGGATTCATTCTCTCTGTCACATTCAGGTACACCTATCAAACATAGATTAGGTCTTTTCAAATAGTCCCATATTTCTTGAAGACTTTTTTCATTCCTTGTTACCCTTTTTTCTCTAATCTTGCCTTCTTGTTTTATTTCATTGAGTTGATCTTCAACCTCTGATATCCTTTCTTCTGCTTGGTCAATTGGGCTTTTGAAACTTGTGCATGCTTCGTGAAGTTCTCGTATTGTGTTTTTCAGTTCCATCAATTCACTTATATTACCCTCTAGGTTGTTTATTCTCGTTAGCATTTCATCAAATCTTTTTTCAAGGTTCTTAGTTTCTTTGCATTGGGTTAGAACATGTTCTTTTAGCTCAGATAAGTTTCTTATTACCTACTTCTGAAGCCTGATTCTGTCAATTCATCACACTCATTCTTTATCCAGCCTTGTTCCCTTTCTGGTGAGGAGTTGTGATCCCTTGTAGGAGGAGAGGTGTTATGGTTTTGGGTGTTTTCATCCTTTTTGTGCTGGTTTCTTCCCATCTTTGTGGATTTTTCCACCTGTCGTCTTTATAGTTGTTGACTTTCAGATTGGGTCTCTTAGTGGATGTCCAGTTTGTTGATGATGAAATTATTTCTTTCTGTTTCTTAGTGTTCCTTCTAACATTCAGGCCCCTCTGCTGAAGGACTGCTGAGGTCCACTCCAGGTCCTGCCTGCCTGGGGATCACCTGCAGTGGCTGCAGAACAGTAAGGGTTGCTGCCAGTTTCTTCTTCTGCCATCTTTGTCCCAGAAGGATACCCGCCAGATGTCAGTCTGAGCTCTCCTTTATGAGGTGACTCTTTGGATATATGGAGGTCAGGGAGCTGCTTGCAGAGACAGTCTGTCCTTTGTAGGAGCTCAGATGCTGAGCTGTGTGTGCCGTTGTTCATTCAGAGCTGCTGGGCAGGTACATTTAAGTCTGCTGCAGCAGAACTCATAACCCCCCTTTTTTTTTCCCCCAGGTACTCTGTCCTGGGGATTTAGGGCTTTATTTATGAGTTTCTGTTGTGCTGCTGCCTTTTTTTCTGAGATGGCCTGCCCAGCCAGGAGGCAGCCTAGTCACTGTCTGCCTGCAGAGGCTTTGCTGAGCAGCTATGGGCTCTGCCCAGCTGTCGAGTGAACTTCCCTGCAGTCCTGTTTATACAGGTATAGTTAGAATTGCCTCGGCAATGGCGGCCCACCTCTATAATGGTGGACTCTCTCTGTAATGGTGTGCTGCCTCAGCAATGGCAGGCTACCTCCGTAGTGGTGGACTGCCTCAGTAATGGTGGACGCCCCTCCCCCACAGAGCTGGACCGTCCTGGGTTCAGCTGCGCTTGCTGTGAATCTCTATCCAGAGCACTTCAGATTGCTGTTTTTTTGTGGGGGTGGGACCAGGCTGATCACCTGGCTCCCTGCCTCAGAGACCTTTTTTTTTTTAGTTAAACAGGCTACTCTGTGTCCCAGGTGTTCCAGTTGCCTGTTGAAAAGGGGCTGGGGTCTGTGTGATTTCCTGTGCAGCGACCCACTGCGCTGGCTCAAACAGCCATGCTGAGATGCATGGTGCTTTTTTACCCGGGAATCTCCTGGCCTGGCTCCCTGTTTCAGTCCCCTTTTTTTAATCAGTTGAATGGGTGACTGTCTATCCCAGGAGCTCCAATTGCCAGCTAAAACGGCGCCTGGACCTGTGTATTTTGTGCAGAGAACCGCAGCGCCGGCCAAAACAGCCGCACCGGCCTAAACAGCTGCGCTGGCGACCCATGGGGCTCCTCTGCCTGGGAATCTCCTGGTCTGTGGGCAATAAAAATCTGTCTGGAAATGCGGTATCCACTCACCCTCCACGCTTTTGGTGGGAGCTGCAATCCTGAGCTGCTCCTAATCGGCCATCTTGGATCTGATCAAGGAAGACTATTTCTAGTCTACTTTTTGCTCTTTCTGTAGGAGCAAAACTCACTGGGACAATAATCCTCATTTTAAAGTGCTGCAATACCACCAAAAAGACATGGGCAATAGAAAAGATGCTTAGGTGTGGATGACTGGATTAGTATTTATTACTAGCTAATAACAAGGTAATTTGATATATTTACTTATTTATCAGTTGTCTGAAATTTCTCAGGTCCTCCTATCTGCTGGAAAGTAGGAAGGCATGTTTAATGAATTTAAATAAAACTGGCTTGAAGCTCCACCTCAAATTAAAAAGGGAAATATACACTCCCTTCAGTAGAGCGGAAGGTTTTTAGGTGGAGGAGGCTGGCTTTTAGGGTTCCCAGATTTAGCAAATAGCAGTATAATTATATTTAGCATAAAAATTTCTCAGGTAATATTTGGGATACACTTTATTTTTATAAAAAATATTATCTGAAATTAAAATTCAACTAAGAATCCTTTATCTGGCAATCCTATTTGCATTTCTCGTAGTCATCCGTTGCTCACATTTTTTGCTTCCACCAAGTTCTTCCTTGATCTATTTCATCTTTCTTGGATATTTTTCTTACTTTGCTCTTGGTCAACCTAAAGAGAACAATTTCTTTTTCTTATTTCTATGAAATAAGATGACGAGGGTTTGCAGGTTGATGTCAGGTTTGTATGACGTTGCAGCAGAGCCCAGAGAGCAATATGAAATAGAATATTAGCTGTTCCTGTTCGTGAAGATGGGCTACCATGCCCACAACTTTGAATTTCTCCACAGTGATCTCTTCTCTGGCATCAGCCTCCTGCCACTGTACTTGCCTGGTCTCTCTGTTTTCTTTTATCTTCTCCCTCAGTTTCTACATTGTTCTCAGACTCCTTCTACCTCTTCTACAAAAACTTATTTATTATGTAGAACAATTTAGTTCTCTCTACTTCATGCCTGGCCTATCCTGAACCCATCTTAAGGGGGATCTTTCTACAACCAAAACAAATGATCCTTTTCTTTTAGAAAGATTCTGTCACATAGTTTTTAAAACTATCTTTCTTCTCCCTCTATCCTCTTCATGTGATCTTTAATGATTGTAGATGTGAGCATGAAGAAAAAGGAACAAAAATCTTTATTGGAAGTTCTGAGACTAAACTGTATTGGTAAAAATCAGGAATACAAGTGTTTTGAAATTTAGCTATGTTTTTGAAACTTTATTTTTAAATGGACAAATATAAATTGTATGTTTATGGTGTTTAACATCAGCTCAAGAAATTTAGCTTTCTTGGTGGAAAAATTATTCAAAGGTATTTATAGGATTGATAAAGCCAGCAAATGTATTCATAGTTTTCTTTTAACTGACATTAAAATGTTGCTTATGAATATAATATATGCCATCAAATTATACAACTGCTGTTCATGTTGTGAAGATTTATAGTTAAAATGGCATGTTTTCGCAGTATTATATGGTTGAAACATTCTTTCTTAACAATTTTTTATTTATTGCATCAATAAATCAACAATTTACAGCACCGTAAATATTTCAGTACTTATGATTACCATTGAGTTATATTTGTGTTTTTAAGACTATCAAACTCACATAGTAAACATATTAACCTCTCTCATAAATAGAACTGAATAACAGAAGCAAATTCGAGCCTTCAAATGAAAATGACTGTCACTGCATGCCTGTGAGGTTATATTAAGTGCCTCTCAGGGAGCAAATAGAGCTGCTTCTAATACATATGGCCTTTATCATGGCCACCAAATTATTTATTTAATTTGTTATTTATTTTTGTCCTTGTGATTTTAATAAAACATTGTTCTTAGGTTTCAGATACATAGCACTGATATTCCCCTTTGGATAGTATCTTTTAAAAAATAATTTCAAGTTTTATTTTAGATTTCAGAGGGTACACATGTAGGTTTGCTACATGGCTATATTGCATGACACTGAGGTTTGGAGTACAAATGATCTCATCACCCAGGTAGTAAGCATAGTACCAATGCGTAGTTTTTCAGCCCTTGCTCCCCTCCCCTCTCCCACTTTTAGGAGTCCCCAGTGTCTATTGTTCTTACCTTTATGTCCATATGTACCCAATATTTAACTCCCACTTATAAGTGAGAACATGTGGTATTTGGTTTTCTGTTCCTGCATTATTCACCTAGGATGATGATCTTAGCCACTTTAATATAACTACCACTCTTGCTACAGTTCTCTGTGTTGTCTTAGAGTCCCAAGGGTGACACCTCCACAACCAGTGGATTTCCTGCTCACCTCAATGCTCCTAGGATCCATTGGTCATTTTTATGTGGATCTACATTCTTAGCTAACATGGGTAAATGCCTTATGAAATAAGGCAGAATTTTTCAAGGTTGTTGGCACTGAAGATTAGAGATTTTATAATGAGCTGACAATGAAGGCCTTACGGTAGGTTGCATTAATGGATTGCATTATCCAGTTATTTACTGCTCCCTGCTTCTATATCCTTGCCATGCCATCACTGTGGCTGAAATGTATTTCCCTACTCCATGGCTTTGGGCTCAGCTTTGTTATCTGTTCTTGCTAATATCGTGTGTGCAGAAGTGACAGTGTACTGATTCCAAACCTAGGCCATAAGAGTCTTGTACATTTCCACAGGCTTTCTTGTGCCTCTGCCATCACCATGAGAAGGACATGCCTGAATTAGCCTGTTGGTCCAAGGAGGATGAGAGACATGTGGAGCACAGCTGCCAGCCATGCCTAATCTAGATCAGCTCAATTGCGGGTTGCTTTAAACCACTGATTTTGTTTTTTTAAAAATATAATTTTTGTGATAATAGCTGACTGAGACCAGCAGAGGTTATAAAGACTCTAAATGAATGATTTTCAACTTCAACTTCAATTTTACCATACTTCTGGTTGATGTTCCTACCTCCATGATGCATTGTCCTGAAAAGGAATCTCAGGTCCTATCTAGGTACAGCACAAAAGTGATGTGATTGATTACTAATGCCTGCCACAGGAATGGGAAGGGAAGGGAAGGTGGAAGGATGCATACTCTTATGTCTTCCATCCTCACTTAGACTCATCTAACCTACGTGTGACTGGGTATTCATGACTGGTGGGGTCAGTGGACCATCAGGAGCTTTCCAAAGTCGCTTATAACTTGTCATTGAAGCCCAGTTAGCTCTTTTTATTTTGTATTTTGTTTGTTTTTTAAAAAAAAACATGTTTCTCTAAGTATTGTATCTATGCATGGCATGGCAGATACCCCTCCACATTCACTCAAACGCCCTTTTAGTATGCCTTCCTGTACAGCAGAGGCTAGAAAGCTAAAAACCACATTTCTAACCCTCCCTTATGGCTGAGGGTTCTGGTTGTAGTGTAGGTTTTGCCCATCAGGTGCAGTTGATTGATGCAGAACTCTGCCCAGCATTTCTTGGGCGGAAAGAGATTGTGATGGAGTACCAGGGGTCTTCGGTCAGCGGTCTAATCCTTTGGCAAGTTCCTTCCATTGGAAGGGGAAGCTTTCTGGAGATAGTCGCAGAGGCAGCATGCTTCTGGAGGTGGGAGTTGTTTCTGGCAACTCAGGTCTTCAATCCCCTATATTTAGGATTTTATGACACCCTAATACTTGGAAATGGCTATCTTTCAGTTTAAATTGGCTACAGTGTGTCCTGTTGTATACAATCAACTTTAACCTGATACTAGAAGTCTTATCAAGATTAAAATGTAGTAGAAAAAGAACTGGAATTGGAATCAAAAGATTTCAGCCCAAATGACAACTCTCACACTGATTTGTAGGACCTTGGGTAAGCCACTTACGCCTCCATCTGTAAAATCAGATGACTATTATTTAACACATAGGAGTGCTTTAAAAATTAATGAGAAATTTATAAACATTCTTTTTTTTTTTTGAGATAGAGTCTTGCTGTGTTGCCCAGGTTGGAGTGCAGTGGCGCAATCTCCATAAACATTCTTTACAAACGGTCAAATGATCAGAAAATGTTATGTATTTTCCCCTTTTCTTGCCATAGAGCAGGAGTGAATTATTTTTCTTCGTTGGCTTCCTCCTGCCTCTCATCCTCAATTCTCAATGAGTCACACAACAGATCCTCTCGGCTCCGCTGGTGGCAACAGGTGTGTCCCCCCAGCATGCCCTTACACAGTGACTGTCTTTGTCACCGTCGTCCCTATTCCCCCAGGCATCACTGGTGACAGCATTCCTTTGAAAATATTTCTCATTTCTGGAAGAAATCAGAAGTCACATAAAGTGCTATGAGTCCCATAGGTGCATATCTGAAAGGGACCCACACAATTGAGTGTGGCGTTGGAGTGGGCAGCTCTCTGTGAGACCAAAGATTGCATTTCTAGACTAAGAAAGCTCTTTCTAGTCTGATCCTGGAAATGAATGACCTTATGTAGGTTGAGGGAAAAAAGTCCAATCCTTATTGCCCAGTTATGTTTACCATTTAATTAATGGGAAAAACTTCCTCCCCCTTTTAAAAAATCAATAATAAAATGAAATATTAAAGATGGAACAATGAGATTGCAGGCATGATGAAATCATCAATAGCCACAGAGTTGAAGGTGACCTCAGAGGTAGTTTAATCTAATATCCCACTCAATAAAGAAATCTCATATCACCCTTAAGAGGGCTGATCTCTCACTAAACATTCCAGAAAAGGGAGCTGGGGGAAATCACTACTTCATTAGAAAATTCTAATTCAACTCAACATTTTCCAAAGCATGCTCCAATTTGGAAAGTGATCATTTGCAGAAAAGGTTCTGAGGTCAAATACATAGGGGAAATACTTTACAAAATTGTATCCTTTTGAAGAGCTGTTGTATAAATGAGCATAATAAGAGTTCTGAAAAAGCATGGCGGGAGGGACTTTTTCTATTTTGCTTAACCCAGAATTTCCCAAGCATTTGGTCATGGAACATTTTTTCCCCTCCTTACAGAAGTGCTCTGAAGATATATTTGGGAAAATACTGCAATAATGATAAAGCTCTTAATAATGAGTGAAATTCTGTTTTTGTTTCTTTCCTCACACTTATACCAATTAGACTTAATTATGACCTGACGTCATAGAGAAGAATGACTAATCTCCATTTTTCATAAAAGTTGCTGTCTGGACTGGGTGTGGGGGAGAGGTACAGGGTATGGGTAGAAAGAAAGGGGGTCACGAGGGATGGAAGAAAAAGAGCCTCTCAGTTTGTCTTTCTGTCAGGCTTGTGACACCTGCTATTCTGTCCTGATTTCTTCTTCACTTTGCCCATAGGGTGAGCTTTCTAATCTGATCAAGCTGCTCTCCTCAAAATGTCAGTCATCCCTATCACAGAATGGATAAATCCCTGCTTCCTTGACAAAGTATATAGGTGCTGCGGGATCTTGTCCTTTCTTCTGCATTTTCTTTGTGAGGGGTGGGGTGGTGGTAAAATTTTTTTCACCTCATTTCACTTGCACTGGCCTACAGCAATAGTGAATTATTTATTTGCAGTTCTTGGCCCCGAAGCACCTTTCACAACTTCCAGGCTTCGCAGAGGCTGGTTTCTGTGCTGAAAGTATATCTTTTCATCCTCCACCCCTCAGATAGCTCAGCTGAGTGTGGAGTGATGAGTAAGAGCTGGGTGTGATTTTGTGTCTGAGGCTTCATGGCATGGGGAATGGTCATCACTGCATCGACAAGGCAATATACGCAAGTTGTAAACGAAGATCAACGTATAATCCCATGTGGCGAGAGAATAAATTGACAGGCAGGTAGAAGTGAAGATGATTGGAAAGCTAGAAAGTTTCTAGATCGTGAAGGATTTCCTAAGCCATGATGCCATTTGTTTTTTCACTGATTGCAAATATAATACATAGGTAGGCGATATCCAAACATTAGCAGAAAATAATATGAAAATAAATTTACCAAATCCAACTCCAGAATAACTGTCAACACTTCAGCTCCCATCCCTCCACTTTCTGTATATACTATAATTTTATCACAATGGGATTCTATTACATAATCCCATTGTTCTTCAGCTTTCTTTTTGAATTAATAATTCTTGAGTATCTTTCTGCTTTAGAACACATGGTTCTACTTTTTGAATAACTGCCTGGTGTTCCATGATGTGAGTGTACTGAAGTGTATTTAACTACTTCCGCACTGATAAATATTAGTCTGGCTTCCAAGTTTTGCAGTTACAAATAATATTGTAAAGAAGATTTTAAAATGTGTGTTTTGGGAGGTAGTTGTGGGAATACAAATACATTTATGTAAGTAAAATATGAACTTGTTAAAAGGAAAAACCAAATTGCTCTTCAAAAAGATTATCAATTTGTCTTCCTATCAATAGTATGTGAATACTAATTTCTCCAGAATATTATCAATCTTTTAAGAATATTTGCCGATATAAAGACAAAACTCACATTCAGTTATAATGTTGCTTAATATAGTATGAATGATTTTTTCAAATATTTATTCACCATAATTATTTATAAATGTCCTATTTATGTACTGTGTACTTTTCAATTTAAATTTTTTTCTATTATTTATGAGCTCCTACATATTATAGATACTAATTATTTGCTTGTTAAATTTGTTGTAAATATTTACTTCCAGTCTGTACTTTTGCCTTTTAACTTTGCATATAGTGACTTCTACCATATAGAATTCTAGTTATGTAGTGAAATCTCTCTCTCTCTCTCTCTCTCTTCCTCTCTCCGTATATATATGTATGTATATGTATATATATATATTTTTTAATGACTTTTTGGTTTTATATTTTGTTGAGACTTTCCACATCTCACAATATAAAATATTCTATATTTTCTTGTAATCATTTATTTTTATGCTTAAGTTTATCAGTCTGGAATAAATTCTTGTATATGATATGAGATGGGGATTCAGTGATATTTATTTACTTGTTTTCCCATTGGATTATTTTTTCCTGTCCCACTATCTTGGAGATATTTGCTTTTTCATATACTAAATCCGCATATATCTGTAGCTCTGTTTGTAGGGTTTAATTTTGTTCTGTTGAGCTTTTGTCTATTCCTATTCCAATTCCACAATGTTTAATTACTAGAGCTTTGGAGTATGTTCTCACATCTGAGATGACAAGTCCTTTTTTATTCATCTTGTTAGAATTTTTTGTATGTTCTCGTGCATTCTACTGAGTAGGAACAGGTTTAACCTAACACCCAAAGCTAATGGTAGCTTAAACTAGATAAAAGTGTATTTCCCTATCATGCACACACAACCTGATCCAGAGGGACTATGGTGGGTCCATGACTAGGAGGATACAGAATTTTCTATCCTGTTGCTTCACCATTTTCAACATTCTGGGCTCCTATTTCATGGTCTGAAATGGTTGCTCAGCCTCTAGCCGTAACACCTGGAGGAAATGAGTGGGGATGAAAAGGCAAATGGAGCACCTTTTAAGGGGCTGTTACGGGGCTTTCCCGGTAGCTGCCACACAACATTAGTAACTATAGCTCACTGGTAGAACTTGGTCCCAAGGCTACACCTAACAGCTACAAAGTCTGGAAATATGTTCTCTCTAATTGGTCAGGAGCCCAGCCTAAGTTTGGAAGTTTTTATGTCTAAGAGAGTTTGAAGAACACATAGTGGGTTAGGAAACTAGCGGTCTGGACAATGTCTTCCATCCTACTGAGGTTTTGATGGAACTACATTAAGTTTATAGATGAATTTGAGGACAATATTCTTATAACATCAGATCTCTCTACCCAGGAGTGTGGCTTGAGTCTTTTTTTTTAAGCAAAGTTTTGTGTTTTTATTTTCTTGTGCACATTCGACATATTTGTTTTAAAATTTATTTCTAGATATTTTATAATTTATTTTACTAGTATGAATGGTAACTCCCTTTCATTGTTTTTTCTATCTGGCTATTACTTCTATGTAAGAAAATTAGCAATTTCTATACATTATGCTTTTAACTGGCCAAATTGTCAGTCTTCTTATTAGTTATACTAGTTCTTCAGTTGATTCCATTTTCTTGATAGATAATTATGATACTTTGAAAGTCATGGTAACTTTTCCCTGCTAATATTCACAATTATTCTTTTTTCATTTTGTGAGGGTTAGGTTTTCCATATCAACACTGAAGCAAGGAAGTGACAAGGTCAGATTTACAATTTAGATATACCATTCTAGCTAACTGGAGAATAGATTTAAGGGGATATAATGAAGGCAGGACACAAATTAGATTATTAAAGTAGTGTAGGTGAACAGATAATGAAGTCTTAAATTGACTCTGTGGAAGTAGGAATAATGAGAAAGAAAAATTTTAAAGAAATATTTTGGAGGTTAAGTCAGCAGGACTTTGATGGCTGATTAAATTATGTTGGTGAGAGAGAAGCATCTTCTTGAAGGGATTATTTACCCGGCTTAATGGAAGGAGGATTGTTGTTAGGGCAGAGGGTAATAGAGGCTTCATGTTAGCAAAAAGCAGCCTTCATTGATGAGATGTGTTTTGGTATCCCAGATGGTTAAAGGAAAGGATTAGCTGGTCGTTGCAACACTGTTTCAAATGGAATCATGGGGGCCTGAGGTAGCTGGGAGGCATAGAATGAGTTGGAGGAAGTAACCATTTGCCAGTATTCTCTCCATTTATTTGGGGAAGGGCTCCTGGAATCCAGAATTCTTATTTTGGTGGAGACAGGCATGGGAGAGGAGTATCAGGGTATCTGCAGGTATTTTCAGGTCAGAAATTATTCTTAAAATTAGACTAAAGAGGGATGAGTTTTGTGGGCATGAGTACTAAGTCATAGTACAGGAAGCCTCCCTACAAGTAGACGTCTGTTTGGACTTATGCAACAGCAGGGATTAATAGAAGAGGAAGGAGCAGGAGGAAGAGGAAAAGGAAAAGGAAGAAGAGGAAGGAAAAGGAGCAGGAAGGGGGGGGAAGGTGAAGGAAGTCCAGTATTAGTCTCCCTGTTTTTTCTTTCTCACTCTATGCCTGCCTCTAGCTGCCCACTTCAATGTGTGGTTAGCTGTCCTGGATAAATGAGTGGAAAAGAGTTGTCTTTACTTTCCACATACTGGATTTTCATATTAAGTGCAAAGAAAATGCATATTATTATAAAACATTTAAAGCAATCCTTGGGTAGGAATTTTAATAACACCCATGTGATCAAGACTTGATATTCATTATGCTAAAAGTTTTGTGGTAATTTAGGACGATGCCTGTCTCTTGCATGTTTGGTTAGTTTCATTTTCCAAATTAAGAGGTCACTAGAGTAGTTCTTGATCCACCTGACAAAGAGTAGGTCCTGATCAGTTGACAAAAATTGTAGAGTTGTGGGGTTAGAAAAAATTACTTGAAAATAATATGAAGCCAACATAGACCTCAAAGTAGAAGTTATGTGAGTAATTACTGAGAGAACTGAAGGCATGTTACCACTACCTCTTTTTTTAACTTGTTATATTAAGTATCATGTTACAGACCTCATGATATAAGAGGAGATTTAAATAGTTGCTTTTTTGGGATGTTGGAAAAACTGGTTATAGTTTATGTCCTACATTTTTGTTCATTTTAGGCAAAAGTTATATGAAGTCAACTTCTAGACATAGGAGTACCCAGGTAGAGAAATGGAGTAAGCAAAATCTTCCTTGACACCATCAAATATTTTTTTGTTTCGTGAGGTAGGATTATTTCATTCAAGACCTTCTTGCACTGGTTGATAGAGAGTCCTGGGTCATCTTTAGGATATATAGCTTGGATAAACCATAAAATACATTTTCTCATGACCATCTCCTCCTCTATTCTGTGTAAAGTAAAATTAGATTAAAATGAACATCAAGAGCAGTTGTAGAGGAAAAAAAGCAAAAACAAAAAACAAGGGCATATGATTAAAAACATATATAAATATATATATATATATATATATATACACACACATGTGTGTATGTGTGTGTGTGTGTGTGTGTGTGTGTATATTTTTTTTTTTTTTTTTTTGAGGCAGAGTTTTGCTCTGTCGTCCAGACTGGAGTGCAGTGGCATGATCTTACTGCAACCTCTGCTTCCCAGGCTCAAGCTATACTCCCACCTCAGCTTCCCGAGTAGCTGGGATTACAGGTGTGTGCCACCAAGCCTGGCCTAAAAACGTTTTTGAAGAGAGAGAGGTAGTTTCCCTGGTGGAAGTAATGTGAACGTTGAAGTCATGTGAATATGGCTTCAAATTTCAGCTCTGCTACCTTCTTGGGTGAACTTAGACAATATCTCTGAGTCTCAGTTCTCTCACCTGAAGAATGGGGACGATAAATATGTTTTTCACAGAACTCTAACGATTAAGTTTAGAAATATTGATAAATACTGTAAACTCCTACGAAACTTCTACTCACTCTGTAAATATCAGCTCAAATTCTGCCTCCTTTGAGGAGTCTTCCCTGACTGCTCACGGGCAACTCAGACACTACCTCCGCTAAGCCCCCACCACGTTTTGTATCTATGTCCAAGAAAGCAAACCTTAATTGTATTGTAATTGCACATTTGCCTATTGGCTTTCCTAAGTGTCTTGGGAAGAGGCCAGCGATTATGTGTTATTCAGGGTTGTATACCTAGTATCTAACACAGAGCCTCACATTTGGAATATGATTAAATTTTTTTTTTTAGTAAATGAATGCATGAATGAGCACTCATTAGGATTTCTGGTACTTGGCAGGTGTTCAGTGAATATTAATTTTAACTCCCTTCTACTGTTTCTTTTTCTATCAGTGGGTATATGATGCAAGGATGGGAAAGGAAGGAGTGAGATGGAGACATGGTTTGGGATTAATTTATACATGAATATAAAAACACTTTGGTTTTCCCATCCTCCCAACTTGCTTCCTTGGGTCACTGTGTATCTACCTGATGAAAAGAGGGGTGCCTTGCCACTCATGGTCCTGAAAATAGCTTTGATTACACTTCAGTCTTGGAGTGAAATTCTCTTCCTAAGGAATGTTCTCTCATTTCCCTAAGGTCAAATATTTGTAACAGGAGTTGAATACAATAAAATATAGTTCATTGATTAGTTAATATATTTTGTCCTAATTTCTTGAAATTTTGAAATCTCTTAAGTCTCACATGCAAAAGAATATAGAAGAGCCTAGACTATCAGGGAAGGAGCATGTAGTAATATTTGGCAAGGGAATCGGGACTCATGCTGGCTTACATCCTAGACTTCCAAGTGCAACATTTATTTGATGACTTCTATCATCAGGCCTAAACCCTACACTGATGTAAAACAGTTCCTTGGAATCCCATTTGTTGACCCAACCTTTGGGCCTTGCTATTTGTTAAAGCAAAAAAAAAGTGGTGCAAGTTGTTTCTCATGAGCTCAATGCACTGGCTTTCTAATATTGAAAACAGCTGTGTTTTCTGTGAACGTCTTCCTGCCAGTGCATCATCTCTAGAGGATTTCCCATATATCCGAGCATGCCAGCATCCAAAATTGTCCATTCCTTCTCAGTTGAGTTAGTCTACTAAGAGTGAATGAATGCATTTCATGTCTATACATCTCTTATTGTGAAAGGCACAAGAACTTCCTCTGTAATATGTGGCTGTTAAATATTGTTTGGGCATGCTCCAATGAGGAATTTATACATCTTTTGGAATAAGCATCTTTCTACTCCCAGATTATACATAGAGCGTAGGGTTTAGCTGTGCTTCAAAGTAGTGGAAGGGTTTGTAAGGATGCTGGGCTAGGAGACAGGAGAACAGAGTGGTAGCTTTTCCATCATTTAATAACCAACTGACTCTCAGCCACGCTTTTTAACCCACTTCTGGATAATGCTTTTGCAACTGCCAATATTGAACAGATGACATTCAAAGAGAAAAGTTTGTCTCCCTCTAAGAATTGTTACTTTGTCACTCAGATATACAACCTATTTCCTAACACATTTAAAACTAGTATGCAACACTTGGAGAACAGGGGAGACTCACTGAGATATTAGCATATTGTTACTTGCCAAATCTGACATTATTTAAGGTAGAAAAATAACTTTCTTTCTTTCTAAAGTCTTTTGATAAAGGATTTCTGAAACAGCCAAGCATGGTGGCTAATGCCTATAATCGCAGCACTTTGGGAGGCTGAGGCAGGAGGATTGCTTGAGTCCAGAAGTTCGAGACCAGCCTACGCAACATAGTGAGACCCCCGTTTCTACCAAAAATAATTTTTTAGAAAATAAGAAAAAATATTTCTGAATAGAACATTCTGAAATATCAGTGACTAAGAATGATCATGACTAGAAATATATAAAGACAACAAATATTGGTTTTAAGTATTAGATGTCTCAAGTTTTTAAAGAACAATATCTTTTACCTTGTGGTGTCCTTCTGCTCACATAGTTTTAGATCATTTTAATAACAGTGCACATACTGTTTTGTAGTCTACCTTTGTTTTGGCAATAGGAGATAAAAGAAGCACTATAATCAGAAAGAATTCTTTTGTTGAATATAATTGTAACTAA
This sequence comes from Cacajao melanocephalus, assembly GCA_963573385.1. Taxonomy (NCBI): domain Eukaryota; kingdom Metazoa; phylum Chordata; class Mammalia; order Primates; family Pitheciidae; genus Cacajao; species Cacajao melanocephalus. The sequence continues at coordinate 15,172 of CAUYLG010036520.1, read as the reverse complement.
AAACATCAATCATAAAGTCACACAACTTGGAGGAAAAACAAAGAAAAAAGTGCCTTATTTGTGGAACCTGTCTTTTCTAAGCCACATCAGCAGAATATTCTACCCTCCTTGTACTTTCTGAATCTCCAGCTTGTTTGAAAGAAGCTTACATGTGTTTGCAGAGCTAGGTGCTTGGGAGCCCAGCAGCTTCGGCTATCTCATCCCCTATGCCATTTTCTTCTGCTGCTCTGGAGCTAACTTCGCAGGTGCTGTGTGCTGCAAAGGCTTCAGCTGACAGCAAGCCCTGGGCAGGTATTTCCCTCTGCGTGGATTTCTCTCCCACTGATGGCGGTCTATCTCCTTGTGACCGTGCTTTGTTAGGCCAAAGCTCCTCATGTGCCAGTATCCTCAATAAGGCAACAGTTCATCTTGTCTAAATGAAGGAGACAGAATTGCTTCACTGGCTGTGGTGTAATATGCTCTTGGTTGAGCCCTAAAGCAGTTTTAGGACCCTATCTTCCCTTTGTGTTTCTGAAAGCAGCTTTTTCCCCTTTTGTTTATGGTGTGCTCTGCCATCTCCCAGTGATATTACATTGACGCTGGTAATATGTTCATAGCTTAAGGGCCTATTATCAGTCTGTGCCCAGGAAAGAACTCCGTAAACACACTATTGACTCTCAGCTGTGTGTACTTGTACTTTGGCAGTATGAAGTTTAATTCTGTTGAATGTACTGACTTTCAATCTTGGATAGAATAGTTGGCAAAGGCAGAGCATGACTTCTAACCTTTGGAGCTAGGTTCGGATATAAAATAAAGAGTGTGGGGAAGGATGTGTCAGCAGATGCTTGCTTGTGAACTCAGATTTAGGAGTTTGCCAAGGACATAAATGCATGGTCAGAAATATTCCCCAGAGAGCTTCCAGGAGGAGGTCTGGGGTGACAGAGTTCCTATAGGATGGGCTGTCCCTTTTGTCGTCCTTTTTGCAATAGTGCCGTGGTTCTGATCTGAATACTTCAATTCAGACTCCTGAACTTGAAGAAGCTTTTGGATCCTCTGCCGTTGGCGCAACTAGGCTGACAACAATGGCAGAGATATTTTTGCCCCTGCTGCAATTCTGTCTGTCCTACGTGTTTTTGAATTAAGGATCTAATAGGGTTGGTGTTTGTGAAGGTGTAACAGGAAGCCTGTATCTCCCAAATGGAGAGCAATTTTGTTTATGATCCTCCAAGGCCTTGCCAAATAAAATTAGGTATTATAGACAAGCTAGCACTTTCATACAATTTATGCCATTAATCATTTTACCATTGATTTCTAAAAAATAACAGTGGCCCCAAGATCCCTGGGGCCATAAATGGGACCCCTGCAAGACAGAAGAATGCCATCTTTTCTTTATCTTGGTTAGTCCGAGATGCGTGAGATAATACTCATGTCTTAAAACAATCACTGAAAACAACTGGCTTCCTAGCATTTAGTCTGGACTATCCTGGAATTGTGGCTTATGATTATTTTTTTTAACACAGATGTATTTTGGTGCATCTATTCACAATGCCATAGTTCATATTACATCTAAATTTTGCCTTGTTTTTCTGCCATAACCCAATAGAAGAAGTGTACGAACTACAGGATTTAGAGATGATTAGGTGACTGTGCCTTTTGATTGGTCTGGAACAGTCCTTGCTTTATGCCTGTTATTCAGGTGTAAATATTAATTAGTAGGACTCCATTTCATGCTTAAGTTATCCTGGTTTGAGCAATAAAGTACACGGTCACCCTTGAGATGATACACTTAATCGTTAGCTCTAATCAGCTGTTAACGTTAAGTAGAGTACTCTTTCTATGGTGTTATTTTCAGGGTGACGTTTCTTATATCTTTATATTTTATGTTTTTGCCCTGACCCAGATTGTATTACACTTAGGAAGAACATAGTGTTACTCTTTGCTTCAATCTTCCTCAATTTCTTTTCCCACACCTCAAAATAAAAAGTTTTCAAGATTTAAACAAGGTGTTCCAGTTGTGACAGCTTTAGGAGAGGAAGCAGTTTCTATCTTTTGGTAGGATCTGCCTTCAGGACAAGGATAAGTAAAAAAAAAAAAAAAAATCCAGAAGGTCCCTAGCCTCTCACCTGCAGTATTGCGCAAGTACTTTAGAAGAACTGAGGTTGTACTTTATTAGTGAGCCACCCCTTACACATCCGTCCCCAATCCAGGCATGCAATTGCTGCCGTAACCCTCTCTTCCTTATCCCTACTCCTCCCTCAGAAGATTCCACCTTCCCATACTCCAAGTGGATGGAAACATTTGAACTTGGGTGCAGAATCCCAGTCCATGCAATGTTTACAAGGGGAGAGGCTCAGGAAACTCTCATCAGATGATTTCACAATTATGGTCACTTGTCACAATGAAGCCCTCCAGAATACTAGGCTAAATTTGCCTTTTTGTTTCTTTTGAAACTCTTATAAGTAAAAATTTCAAAGCGGTTTGTAATGTCCCTTTAATTGCAGTTTCACCGGCATCCATTTCTGAGAGCATCCATACTTTTTTATGCACAATAACAGTGCAGGCCAAACATTAGATAATTGTTGTTCTAGATGTAGTACTTAGTCTGTGGGGCAACTGTGTATTGGACAAAGATTTATCATCATTCTGGACAGGCTGCCCACTGTTTCTCCTCTTCCCCCTGCACCATCCTCAGTGCAAGTAGTGTAGATAGGCAGGTTTCACCAGACTTGGCCATGCTTACATTAACACTTCAAGTTATGACTTCCAGACCTCTTTAGCCAAATTAGCAGGAAGGCCAGCTTTTCCCAGCCTCTTTCTTCAGCTGGTGTTTCTGAGAATTACAGAGGGTACTCATTTGTTCCTAACAGTCGTCCTGATCTTTGTATTTGTAGGCAGCTTTGGAACTCAGACGCCTTCTTGAGGCCACCACTGGTCACGAGGCCAGTTCCCCAGAGTTTATCACCAGGTGAGAATAGCTGGCTCTTAAGTTGCAGACAGTAATGTTGGTGTTACCTATTAATTTCAAGATTCAAATGTCATTCTCATAGGGTGAGAATGGCTCCTTCTCTAATAGCAAGTTTGTTTGTGCTCCAGTGAGTCTTGTGTCGGTGAAGTGGCTCTTGCCCTGACCACTGGGACAAGCTGGTATCACTGCCAGCTTTTCAGAGGCCCTGGCATCCCCTCGGGGATCTGGACAGCTGGACCCCACCTCCTGCTGACCCTATTACCTGCTCCATCAACCACCACTGCTGGGGCAGGTAACGGTGGTGGGATGTCTAGAATGAGGGAGTGCTCCTCTCTCTGCCTTACTTTCTGAGCTTCTCAGAAATAGGCGCTGGCCCCTGAGGGCCAAGGCTCTTCTGATACAAACCTGTCTCTAGGACAGCTGAGTTGGGGAGAGTCCTAAGAGAGGCCACCATCCTGACCCAGAACCGGGCTCCCTTTGATCCTTCACCCTGAGGCCAAGACCGGTCTACTCCTCCTGATTTTTCCTTCCCACAGGGGGATATTTTTTCAGAATTCTCACTACTCTTTTGGTCAGCCCTCTCACTCCCAGTCCTTCAGACAATTTACAAAAACTTCGAATCTCACAAGTATTTGGGATCTTCTAAGTCTTTACTCTCTTTCTTAACTTAGGACACATAAATACTGTGGCCAGAGACTCTGTAATTCTCAAGCTGAAATGCAAATAGGTTTATGGTGAGGGGCCTGGAAATCCACTAGCCTCCTGAGTCAGGGCTGGCACTTGTCCAGGAAAGCATGCTGTACTCTATGGTAATAATTCATGTAAAAATAAAATTTGGATCACACCAAATCATCTCTTTTATAACCTTCATGTTTTTTCTTAACATCATGAACATCTTTTTATAACAATAAATATTCTGTGACATCATTTCACAGCTGCATGGTATATGTTGCTGATTCTCTATTATGAGATATTTATTTCCAGTTTTGCCAGTATCATGAATAACAATGAGGTAAATATCTTATTACAAGCAACTTTGTGTACATCAGTGATGATCTCTGTAGGGTAATTTCCTGCAAGTGGAATTTACTGGTTAAAATGGCACTCTGGTTTGCACCAACACCAGCAACCTCTGAGGCTTTGCAAAGGGCTGTCAACAGTTACCTAAAATAATTCAGAAGACATTCTCCCGTGGATGTTCTCTTAAATGGGCTGTAAGAGAACACAATCAAGGCTTAGAATTGTTTGAACACTCTACTTTTGAGTCCCTGAATGTCACATTAGATAGGACAGTTTAGTGTTCTAAACTGTTTTTTGTATTCTCTTAAAATATCTTTTATTAAATATGTTTTTCATATTTCCTTTTCAGAAAAATATAATGATAGCTGTAATACTAATAATTGCCAGGAAGGGTTTTCCCTAATCCTCTGAGTATTTGTGGGTCAAAGGAACAGCTTTTATATCCTTTCAAAAGATCAGTAAATATGGTGGGGTGAGGGTGGGGACACAGTTGTATCTCAAAGGCCCTCCTGTTTCAGAGGAGACTAATGTATTATTAGAAATTAAAAATTATTTACTGGTGGGCATAGGGTCCTTTTCCCACCATTATGGCACCCTTAAGAATAATTCTGTATCTTACCCATGAGTGATGTTTGTCATTTTGATTTTTAGGTTATTACCTGGGACCTTTTTTTTTTTAAACCTTCTTGAAGCATCCTGTGGTATTTTGGCTCTAGACTTGTGACATTTTGTCTTCTTCCCTGAAGGCACAGGGAGAGTTAGGGAACCATCTGTGCTTGCCCTCAATACTGTGTTTAAGACATAAAGAAGCAATTACTTCTCTCCTCAGGCAAGCTCTTTTGTCTGTCAGGAAGCCTCTGTGTTGATCCTGTCTCAGTAAACAGAAAAAGATATGTAGCAATTCCACAGCCATAGAAGCCTATGGCCAGCTTCAGACTACATTCATAGAAGTACAACATGTGGACTGGTTAAAGTACAATCCATTTGTACTCTGTATATCTTCATTCTGCAAACTTTTCCTATGTATTATGCAGTGGACACTGGGCCACATGTTGAGATTCAGGGCTAAAAAACATGCCCTACACTCTAGAAGCTCAAGCAGAAGGCAGAGAGACATGGCAACAAACAGTTGTCGTAGGGTACGTAACGATTTTAACAGGTATTTGTTCAAAGGGCAGGAGGTGTGTAAGGAGGTGGAACATCTGGAGTAAATAGCCAATGAGCTCTTGGAGGATAAATACGTGTTTGCCCAGCATGTGAGCGAAGGAGGGAATTCTAGGCAGGAAACAGCATGTGAAAATCAGGAAACTCTACTAGTTTATGGAGTGTTGGGTGAAACATCAAGTATTCTAGTTTTGCTATTAAAACATGAAAGATACCACACCTGTAATCCCAGAAGTTTGAGAGGCCAAGGTGGGCAGATCACGAGGTCAAGAGATCGAGACCATCCTGGCCAACATAGTGAAACCCTGCCTCTAGTAAAAATACAAAACTTAGCTGGGCATAGTGGCACGCGCCTGTAATCCCAGATACTCAGGAGGCTGAAGCAAGAGAATTGCTTGAACCTGGGAGGCAGAGGTTGCAGTGAGCCGAGATCGCGCCACTGCACTCCTGTCTGGCACCTGGCGACGGTGTGAGACTCTGTCTAAAAAAAAAAAAAAAAACAAAAAAAAACATGAACGGTAGATGGGCAGGAAATGAAATCAGAAGAGTTGAAAGGAACAGGAGATGAGGAACCTTATATATCACGTGTGGGAGAGACTGTTAATTGTCCCCATTATTTGTTTTCTTCCCTCTTCAATTGGTGAGACATGTTAGCTGGGCACAACGCTGCCTGGATTAAAGACTACATTTTCTAAGCTCCCTTGAATGTAGGCATGGCCAGCTGACTAAATTCTGTAAAGGGAAGTGACACACAGCAGCTCCAGAGAGTCTGCTCTTAAAGACAGACAGCAAGACAGCATCTCTCTCTCTCATCTTTGTCTTTGTCCCCATTTCCATCTAAATTCTGGAAAGCAAATAGTATTGGCCATACAGAACAAGACAGAAAGATCCTGGGTTCCTAAAGCCATGGAAAACTTTATAGCCATAAATCACTACCCAGATTTCTACTGAAGAGAGAAAGAAATTTCTGTTTTGCTTCAACCTCTGTTATTTTGAGTATTCTGCCTTTTACAGATATACCTGATTTTAATGCATTAAGCAACGGAGTTTAGATTTCATGCTGTTGCTGTTGGACAGGTGGTAGAGAATTTGAGTAGAGGCAGCACCATGATCAGAGTTGCATGTTAGAAACATCTCCTAAAGACACCTGGGAAATAATTATTATGGTGGGACCAGTTACCAGCAGGTAAAGCCACGTGATTCGGGGGAGAGACGATGCAGGGAGTGGCTCTGCACTGAGTCAGCTTAGCTAACTAAAAACAGATTTCCCAGAATTCCTTTTCCTGGATAGCTATAGTTAGGATTGGGAAGGGGGAAGTGAGGCAGCAGCCACGCTGTCGCAGGAAATCAACATAGGGTTAGGAGCTACTGCAGCTCACATGCATAGTCCGGGGTCTGCTGGCTCACCTTCTTGGCATGAGGCAGCGGCTGAGCTTGCAGCTACTGTGACCACTGCCAGCTCTCCTCTTTCAGTGTGTCCAACTCCTGGGCCAGCCATGGGTTTAGATTCCTGACAAAGGGTGCCAGCATCTTTGGCAGGTCACCCACATCATTGAAATTGAAGGCTTGGAGACAATGAGAGACTGACACTCATTCCAGTTTGTCCTCTTGGGTTCCAGCTTGTCCTTGCTGTCTCCCACTTCCTGTCCATCCTTCCTTCCTGACTGCCTACCCTGATGACTTCAGGCCAGCACCAAATGAAGAAGTAACAGCTCTACATAAACCTGTTAACCAGCTTCCACAATTGTATGAGGTCAAATCTGTACACCAAACCTCTTATCACTCTGAGTGGTTTTGCTTTTTTATTGAACCCCGATTGATATTGAGTATGAAGATGATGAGGGCAAGATTTGACTTTCTTATTTACCACTCTGTTCCAAGTCTAGAACAGTTCCTAGAAGATAGTAGATGCTCAATAAATATTTTTGAATGATGGGAGATTTTTAGGAGGTAGAAGTAATAGGACTTGGTGATTGGATGTAGACTTAAAGATGAAATTAGTAGTACTCCAAAGATTTTTGCTTTGGCAAGTGGGTGAAGATGGGGTCATATGCTGAGATAGGGAATGTAGAAGGGATATTAATCCAAAAAGTCTTTTCAGGAAGATATTGAGTTAAAATGAACCATCAAGGTAGCTCTTGTGCAGCAATGCTTGTGTTCTTAGAGGGTTCTTGAAGCTGTAGAATAAAGATTGAACCAGATAGGCCTTGCAGTCCCTTTTGGATTTAGAATTCCATGATAGGAGAAGATGATTAGTTCAGTTTTTAATATACTGGATTTGAGAAGAACCGTGGGATATTCTTCTGGAGATACGTGTGAACTGAAATTCAATTCATACATCAGGTCTGGGCTAGAGATTTATTTGGGGGAATTGTCTGTTAAAAGCAGTAGTTGAAGCAATGGGCATGATTTTTAAAAATTTAAATGTCATTAAGGGACCACACTGAAGCCTTAGGGACCAGCAACATTTAGGAGTCTGGCAGAAGAAGAGAAACCCGCAGAGGACACTGAAAAGTAATGATCATCAGCAAGACAGCAGGTGAGCCAGCAGAGTGTGGCTCCAGGAACTGAGTGAAGACCTGGTTTCAAGCAAGAATGACTATACTGAGCACTAAATGCTGTAAGACATTTCAGTAAATGAAAACTTAGAAGTATCCCTAGAATACTTCTAAGGAGGAGTTTGGTGACAAGTTGAGGTGAGAAGGCAGAGTGAAGTGAGTTGAGGAATAAGTGGGAGATAGCAAAATGGGCATTGGAGAGTGAAAAGCACTCTTTCTTAAAGCTTGGGCAGGGGGTCAAAAAAAGTGATTTGAGATAGGAGGAAAAAGAAAAGCGAGAGCGTGACAGAGAATGGTTAGAATGGACCAGTGGGATTTAATATTTCAGAGGGGAAGATGTTCTGAGTGATGACAAAGTGTGAGTGTGGTCTCGGGTGTTGGTGTCTGTGGTGTGGTGGAGATGAAGGTCGCTGGAGTTGAGATCAAGGAAGTGGAGGCCAGGATGTGGAGACACAGTCTGTGTGGGTGCTGGTCCCCTAGCAGGTGATGAAAAGATGGAGGAGAAAGATGGCAAGCATTCATGATGAATATGAGAGAATTGACAGATTGTCAAATGACAAGGTTGAAGAAGCAGAGAAGTTATCATTCTCAAAATCGGCTATTTATTCATTCAACATTCAATATGAAATGCCTACGGTAATGATCTGCATGACTGAGGAACCCCCACTGACTAGGTGATAAGTCAGGCAGGGGACATAAAACATTTTCAAAGCCTCAGGAAGAATCCAGGTTTCCTCACTGGATTTTAACCCTTACTGTCTATTAGAACTCCCTGGGAGCTTTCCAAAAATACCAAGCCTGGGTCCTACAGCAGCCCAATTCTATCAGAATCTGTGGGTTGTATAGCGATATCGATATTTTTTTAGGGGGCCCCAGGGATTTCTAATGTATAGTCAGGGTGGTGAACTACTGGTGAACAAGGAGCCCTTGGGCATAAGGAGATTTTTATGCTGAAGCTGACATGGGCCTCCAGTTGCTGGTAGTGAGGGGGTGGGTGCTGACTGGCACCTACCTTTGGCACCCAGGGATTTAGGGGACAGGATGTACAGTGGGACCCTAGGATCTGAACAGTTCTGATCATCTGCAGCTGAAGCTCTTGGCTGGAAGTCAGGAAATGAAGCAGGGCCCAGAAGCAGAGCATCTTATCATTGCCTGCAGCTGGGCCCCTGTGCAGGTGGGAGGGGGACAGGAAGGGAGGCGGGCCCCAGTGTTAGTTCCCACTCAGAGGCTACTTCTAGAGTTCTGTTATCAGTCCTCCACACCACGCTTGAAAGGTACCATGAGAAATTGGAGCTTGTCTTGAGAGGGCAAACAGGATGAAGGCTGAGTTCAGGAAACCATGTCACATTAGGGCTGAAAAAAGGAGCTGGGGACTCTGAGAAGAAAAATGCTCATGTGTCTCTGACAACTGTCATCAAATAGTTAAAAGGCTCTCATGGAGAAGAGTGATAAGATTTAGCTCCAGAACACAGACCAAAGATTAGGAATTCAATGGAATTCATCTCAGTTTACAGGAAGACAATTTCTGACAATTAGCTCTCACTATACACTTGAAAGGATCTTCATATGAAGTGGAGTGCTATTCTAGAGTTTAATGGGAGGTTGAATGACCAGATTTTTAAATGGTTATAAAACTATAACCCTACTCTGGGTAAAAGTATGATGATCTTTAAGATCACCTAGTCTTAGATTCTAGAAAATTCTTTAACGTGAATATTAAAGGTAGTTAAAACAAAACAACAGAAGACCAATTTGGTGTGTATTGGCCATAGTCTTGGGCAAACGAAGTCTTAGATGTTTAAAAATCTACAATTATACTGGGGTAAAAACATTAAGGTATTCAAGCTGGCATTCTTTTGGAGTTGAAAATCAAGGGCTCGCTTACTTCAACATGTATATTTATAGTTTAACACTATAAATTTAATAATAATGTTTATAGACCTTGACATTTTCAGAACAACCTATTAGTTAAACCCCACAATGTTTCTATTTAAGTAGGCTAGTGTTTTTACAAGATGAGAAATCTATGAGGCTTGAGAAGGTCATCGCTTAAGTCAGCCTTGCAGCCAAGAATAACCAATTGTCGGAATTTGACAGGTATATGTACATCTCTCACAGTGAGCCCAAACTGAATACATAGTACAGAGCATATAGATAAATATAGTCCCCATTCAAATGGATTTCCACATAAACCAAGGCCGAAGACAATATGGAAAGAAGATGTGTTATCTTCCTTAGGGAAAGGCAGTAGCTGTAACCTTGCTTTCCACTGCTGGATTCTTTAAGACCTTGTAAAGAAACCACATTATAACCACATAGAGCGTTTCTATTGTAAACCTATTTAAAATTTTGTAGAGGATGACCGTTCAAAACCTAGAATAAAAACAACAACCCAGAGGTGGTTTTAGAGGAGGGCTAATTACTAGGTGATTTTAAGGAATTAATGTGAAAATTATCACATCTCCCCAGAGCTGCCAAACATGGGAGATGGTAACTGAGAGAGTAGGAACTTGGTTACCAAGGATACAAACCCTGTCTTCTGGGGGGCAAGAGAAAGGCAGTTAATGATACTTGCAGATGTTCAGGTATATATAGTATAACCAGGTGATAATGATGAAGATTGTCTGTTTTGAACTTTCAAAGAGATTCAACAGGAAACAAGAGGCAAACGGAATTACTAATCCCCTCCAGAAGGACCTGGGTAGATATAAGAGCACCCTGTGCTGTGTGATCAGGAGAGTTAGGAAGGTAAAGGACCCCTTCTTTATGAAAACAATAAAGCACTCTGAAGCTCCTGAGAACAGTGTAGGAAGTGATGTCTCCAGGAAGTTGTGGGTTGCACAGGCCCTAAGACTGTAAACATCTGAAGCATGAAAGAAAGTAGAAAGTTTCTTCTTAGAAGAAAAAAGAGAAACAGCATTGGATTCAGGGGTCAATGTCCAACGATTGATGTTTATAGTGAAGCTGTTTGTTTTCTACTTGAGTTTTAAGCCTTATTCTAAATTGTGCGCTATGCTATTTACAAATAGACTTAAGCATTCTCTTTTATTAAAGAGATATAATTATTTTCCATAGAAAAATAATGTGTTCTGAATTGTGAATCAAAAGCTCTGGCACCTGATATCCTCACCTGGGGAGACTCTGGACAAGTGGGCCAGATGACCAGGCCCCATAAAATCACACTTCAGTGAGTAAAAATTCATCAAATTGTAGAAATTAGTGAGTCTCTAAGCTTTAGCCCATCTTCAGACATAGGCATCCTCACGTTTACCTCCCTCTTAGGCCTTTGGGAATAGATCACTCTCCTATTCAAATAGATTGTTCATTATAAGTAAGTGGTGAAAATTTAAAGACCAAAATGTTTAGCTGTGAAGTGAGGTAAAGTGGAAAGTGTCCCTGTTGGTATCTAAGATGCTATAATTGGAGATAAGTGGCTAAGTTGAGGTGAATGGCAAATGATGAGTCTGGAATAATGGCCCTTTAATTTTGGTCTTCATCAGAATCATTTAGAAGGATTGTTAAAAAATACACATTTCCAGACACTACCAAGGTGGATATATGCAAAGATGCACATAAAAAGATGTTCTAACATCATGCATCATTAGAGAATTGCAAATTAAAACAATGGTATATCACTACACATATATTAGAGTTACTAATATTTTGAAAAACCAAACCTGATAACAGTAAATGCTGGTGAGGATGCAGAACAACAGAAACTCTTATTCATTGCTAGTGGGAATGCAAAATGGTACAGCCACTTTGGAAGACAGGCTTTTTCTTACAAAGCTAAACATAATCTTATCATACAATTCAGCAATCATACTTCTGGGTATTCACTCAATTGAGTTCGAAACTTATGTTCACAAACCTGCACACAGATGTTTATAGCAGCTTTACTTATAATTGTAAAAACCTAGAAATAATCAAGATGTCCTTTAATAGATGGATGGATAACCAAACCGTGATAGACATATACAATGGAATATCATTTAGCAATAAAAAGAAATTAGCTATCAGACTATGAGAGGACATGGAGGAACCTTAAATGCATATAGCCAAGTGAAAGATGCCAGTCTAAAAAGGCTACTTTCTCATTCCCATTGTATGACATTCTGGAAAGGAGAAATCTATATAGACAATAAAAAGGTCAGGGGTTTGTCAGGGACTTGGGGTGGGGAAACACATGAATACGTGAAGCATAGGGAAACTTTAGGGCAGTAAAACCATCTTGTATGATACTGTGACAAAGTATACATGATATCATGCATTTGTCAAAACCCATATGACTTTACAACACAAAGGATAAGGTTTAATGTATGCAAATTTAATAAATCATTTAGGAGGTCAGAGATCCCAGGAAAAAAAATGCAGACTGTGACAAGAGAATCTAATTGTATTATAAATGTATAAAATACCCTCACTCCCAGCACTTTGGGACGCCTAGGTGGGTAGATTACCTGAGGTCAGGAATTCAAGACCAGTCTAGCCAACATGGTGAAACCCTGTCTCTACTAAAAATACAAAAATTAGCTGGGTGTGGTGGTGGCCACTTGCAATCCCAGCTACTCGGGAGGCTGAGTCAGGAGAATAGCTTGAACCCCCGTGGCGGAGGTTGCAGTGAGCCGAGATCATGCCACTGCACTTCAGCCTGGGTGACAGAGTGAGACTCTGTCTCAAAAAAATAAAAATTAATAATAATAATAATAATAAAAATAAAATGCCCTCACTGAAAGAGGAAAAATGCACTGACCTAGGTAGCTTTGAAAATGAATGGAGTGTGTAGGGCTAAAGGCACATTAAGTAGAGTATTTTATTTTAAAAAATTGTTTCTCATAGAAGTAAGTATTAACAATTCTGATATTGCTATACATGTCTGCTGGAACTGAACAATTAATTTTTTGTAAAAGAATTTGCAGATGGTGGGAGCCAGGTTTCTTATTGTTAGAGTAGGAGATTATAGATAAGTGAGAGAATGATCTATGTGGTAATGGACTAGAGTTGGTGACATCAGTAAGAACTCATGTCTAACTTAATATAGATACAGATGTTTACATGTAGTCATATTCCTATATATGTACACACACAGCTTTTTATATACACAAATATTTCTTTGCTTTCTGAGCTGACAGGGTGTAAAAGAAATGACATCCAGTAGTAAGGAACATACCAAGCACTCAGATCTTGGTTTCTTATATGCTATCCTCTGATAAAAGGCACCAGGCTCTTTGGAGAAATGGCTGATTCTAGGACTGAGGCAGTAACTATACAAAATGACTCGAGAGCATTTTGTAGTGCCAGAGGTACGTAAATACTCAACACACACACACACACACACACACACACACACACACACACACACGGGCTATGTCAAAAGTGCAAATGCGCTGACTGAAAGAGCTCCCACCTGCCAAAGCTAGCATATTTTGAGAAACAACATAAATAAAGTTGCTTTAGAATATAACTCAAAGTACAAAATAAATGAGTCCTTACTGACCTAAAGAAATTATTGAATAAATTAAGAAATGATGGAGAGGAGATAAATCACCCATGTGGGAAAACTCCAAATAAATTATGTAGACTCCCTCCTAATGGGGAGGGGCATAACTCCTCATTTCTTAGGTGTGGGCTGCATGTGATAACTTCCTTCCAATGAATACGTAATGGAAAGGGGAAATGAAAGAGTAAAGTTACGATGTAGAAACTTGTCTAATACTACTTAAGCTGAATGCTCAAGGTCAACCACAGCCATAAGTCATGTGATAATATGTACCCTTGATATGCTATGAAGACAGTGTTTTTTTTTTTACCTCTGTGATCCTCCTTCCCCAAACTCATAACCCAAGACTAAAACATCATACAAATTCCAATATAGGGCCAGCCTATAAAACAGTTGAATTTTACAGTACTCCTTAAAACTGTCAAGGTCATCAAAAACAAGGGAAGTCTGAGAAATGATCACAGCCAAGAGGAACATAAGGAGACATGATACCTAAACATACAATATGGGATCCTGAATTGGATTCTAGAACAGAAAAAGAACATTAGGTAAAATCTAAGGAAATTGAAATAAACTATTGCCTTTTATTAATAATAATATATTAATATCGGTTCCTTAATTGCAATGAAGATGCCATACTAATGTAAGATGTTAATAGGGAAAACTATATGTGTGTGTGGATAACTTCCTGCATTATTGCCTTAATTTTTCTGTAAGTCTAAAACTGTTCTAAAAAATAAAGTCTATTAATAAAAACACCAACTTTAAAAATACACAGTTCCAGATCCACCACTATGGCGATTCTGACATACATCAAAGTATGAAAACTCTCTAAAAAATGCTTCAAAACCAAGAGAAGGTTTAAATTTCAGACCTTTTACTGGACCAATAATTTTAAAAAATTTATAAAGCAACCACAGCGAATGTAACATATTGGTAAATTTTTCTTGAATCCTAAATTTATGGTTTTTGTTTTTGTTTTTGACATCTGTGTCCTCAGCTGGATGGATCAGGTGCAAGAAGCTGTCTGACACTGGGAGGCCAAGTAGACACTGGAAGGCAGAGCCCTGCGGAGAGAAGGTGAGGGAAATATGTGGGTTCTGAATCTCCTGCAATTGCCTATTTCTTTTTTTTTAATTGCATTTTAGCTTTTGGGGTACATGTGAAGAACATGCAAGATTATTGCATAGGTACACATATGGCAGTGTGATTTGCTGCCTTCCTCCCCATCACCTATATCTGGCATTTCTCCCCATGCTATCTCTCCCCAACTCCCCACCCACTGCTGTCCCTCCCCTATTTCCCCCCGACAGACCCCAGTGTGTTATGCTACCCTCCCTGTGTTCATGTGTTCTCATTGTTCAACACCCACCTATGAGTGACAACATGGGTGTTTGATTTTCTGTTCTTGCATCACTTTGCTGAGAATTATGGTTTCCAGGTTCACCCATGTCCCTACAAAGGAAACGAACTCATCATTTTTTATGGCTGCATAGTATTCCATGGTGTATATGTGCCACATTTTCCCAGTCCAGTCTATCATTGATGAGCATTTGGGTTGGTTCCAGGTCTTTGCTATGGTAAACAGTGCTGCAATGAACATTTGTGTGCATGTGTCCTTATAGTAGAACAATTTATAATCCTTTGGATATATACCCAGTAATAGGATTGCTGGGTCAAATGGAATTTCTATTTCTAGGTCCTTGAGGAATCGCCATACTGTCTTCCACAATGGTTGAACTAATTTACACTCCCACCAACAGTGTAAAAGTGTTCCTATTTATTCACATCCTCTCCAGCATCTGTTGTCTCCCGATTTTTTAATGATCACCATTCTAACTGGGGTGAGATAGTATCTCAATGTAGTTTTGATTTGCATTTCTCTAATGACCAGTGATGATGAGCATTTTTTCATATGTTTGTTGGCCTCATGTATGTCTTCTTTTGTAAAGTGTCTGTTCATATCCTTTGCCCACTTTTGAATGG
>CAUYLG010036519.1:0-61341 GCA_963573385.1 Cacajao melanocephalus | reverse complement strand
TCAGTTTGAATTCTTAAGGAAATGTTCATTTTATTTTAAAGAAATGTTAAATCAATCTAAAACAAAGTCTTTTAATGTATAAATATGAAAAGTTCAAGATTTCAACTTCTTCCTGGTTTAGGCTTGGGAGGGTGCAAGTGTCCAGGAATTTATCCATTTCTTCCAGGTTTACTTGTTTATGTGCATAGTTGTTTGTAGTCATCTCTGATTGTAGTTTGTACTTCTGTGGAGTCAGTGGTGATATCCCCTTTATCATTTTTTATTGCATCTATTTGATTCTTCTCTCTTTTCTTTTTTATTAATCTGGGTAGGGGTCTGTCTATTTTGTTGATCTTTTCAAAATACCAGCTCCTGGATTTATTGATTTTTTGAAGGATTTTTTGTATCTCTATCTCCTTCAGTTCTGTTCTGATCTTAGTTATTTTTTGTCTTCTGCTAGCTTTTGAGTTTTTTTGATCTTGCTCCTCTAGCTCTTTCAATTTTGATGATAGGGTGTCGATTTTAGATCTTTCCTCGCTTCTCATGTGGGCATTTATTGCTATAAATTTCCCTCTAGACACTACTTTAAATGTGTGAAAAGTTGTCGCTTAATTTGAGTGACTACTTTATTAACTGGAGCATTATAGGTGGCTAGACGAGTATTTGTATTTTTTTCTTCAAGTTATTGGCACTTAAATAGAGATGAAGTGAAGGACTAGGGGAAGAGAAGTATTAAGAGTATGATAGATTCATAATTATTATATAATCAGCATTTCAGTAAATATCTGTGGTGTGGAAGATGATGACGAGGCATGTCATAAGACTTAAATTAAGTCTTGGAAGACGATGTGGTATGATAAGTGTTTCAGATAAAGAAGAGTAAGCAAACCTGGAGAATCAGAATGTCATGGGATGTATTAAAGAAGAGCTAGTAAGTTTATATAGTTTTGGTTTAAGGCATAAACATCAATCAGATATGGTCTAAAGGAGGAGTTACCCAGCAGCACACGAGGATTGATAAAAGAAAAACTTCAGCTGAATTAAATTCAAAGGAGTTTAAGCAATGAACAACTCGCGAATCAGGTAGCCCCAGAATCACAGCAGATTCACAGAAACTCCAGTGCAGCCACGTGGTGGAAGAAGATTTATAGACCAAAAAAGGGAAATGACGTACAGAAATCTGTAGTGAGGTGCAGAACGGCTGGATTGGTTACAGCTCAGCATTTGCTTTATTTGAACACAGTCTGAACACTCAGCAATGTATGAATGGTTGAAGTATGGCTGCTGGGATTGACCAAGACTCAGCTATTGTTACAGGTGCATACTCCTATGTTAGCTTTTCAATGTTGTCTACCTATTAAGCTAGTACAGTTTGTCCACAAGGACTCAAATATAGAATTATGGAGTCTTTCTCAGGCTATATTCAGTTCACTTTAACAGGATGGATTAGAGGAAACACTGATTGCATATGATATGTCTAACATACTGCATGCAAGGGCCCCAAATCACAGGCTATTGTGCACCGGAAACTGTAGCTTATGGATGCTTCAGGAATATCAGTGTGGTGAGGAATTCTTAAAAGCATCCCTATTGCATCTGTCCATTTAGAAAATTTCCTAGGAAAGATCATGGATGATTCCAGGTAACCAGTCACCTGTGGTAGTGTGTAACACAGCAGTTGGGGTCCAAAAATATAGCAACAATTTAAAGCAGTATCTCTTAAATTGAGTTACCCCAAGACACAAGGTAGTATAGGTATGTTGAATTCTTGAAAAAACCTGCACAATAGCAATAGTCATTACCATGCTTCTATTGTGAGGAGAGATTTATTTTTTGAAAAACATCATCTTTCATATGAAATTAATATTGTGAATTTGAATTTTATTGCTTACATAAATATGTTTTTATTTGTAAAAATGTTTCAAGTTTATAGGTGTATAAGAGTGAAGAGGATGAGTTTATTCATAGCTTTATGATTGTGAATATTTAATTAGCCATTAAAATATAAATAAGTCAACACCTAGAAATGTTTTGTTTTCAGTGTGATCCATATATTATTGTTCAAGTTTGGGGAAGAACAAAAACATAAACTGTTGTGTGCTTTCTGAGAAATACACCGTTTTAAGCATTTCAGAATCACCTTGGCACCATTAAATCCAGAGTAATACTAGCCAACCTTTATGCCATCTAATTCTGCAGTTATAAGTAAGAAATAACTCTAAGTAAAATGACTAAATAATGCTCTTTTTTTTTTGTTGAGGTTGAACTGAGAAATTCCCAGTAGACTTATTTTAAATGTTGTTTTTAATTCCTCCTTGGATTATATTTAGCTGCAATGATATAACAAATATCCATATATGAGGTCCTGTACTATATGCTGTCAAACTTAGGAGGTAGAATTATCATTGCTTTGTAAACGACAAAAATACGGCTCAGAGAGATTAAACTGTACAAGGTCACATAGTAAGAGGTAGAGTTGACACTTAGTTGTAAATCTTCTGATCCCAAGTTCATTGATTTTTTTCACTCATCATACTAGCTCCTTCTGATCAATATACTTCTTTCTTCTATTAAAAAATTAACTTAGCATAAACAAATTTTACTTTGACTATAGACTTTTATGTGTACCAAAAAATACTTTAACTTACTAAGGTTTGGGCAACTTTAATTTTCAGACGCTAGTAACCTACCACAGGACTTAAACTTTGAGTCTTTCTAGTTTCTCAAATATGTTCATATTTATTCTGCCATTTTTTCTTGACTTTCGTGATTGATAGCACACGTTTCTAAAACTACAAGGACATTTAAAATAAACCTCTTCTGACTTTAGCAGGCAGCATTATATGAGAGAATTTCTCTTGTCACAAAGAACATTGCAACAATAGAACCTTTGGAATATTGAGAATTCAAATTAAATTTATTCAAACAAATCGATTTTCGTAAAGATTTAACACTTTTGTGTTTTCTTGCATCTAGAGACCTTTTAAAAGGAGGGCTTACTTAGTTGGACAAATTGAAACTTTTCAAGATCGGAACAGAAGTTTATAAAGATGCTCAAACAAGTTTTAAATACTCCTGCCGGTTTTCTTTACTCTTTCATTCATTGAAATAATTCGTGCAGCAATGTCAACGAATCTAATATTCATATAGCAATGTCAACAAATCTTAAAATTTTGCCTAAAATATTAAAATTGACAACTTTACTATTATAAAATAAATCATCACAATTGTCTTTTATTCTGCCATCTTGCTTTACCTCTTAATTTAGGTATTAGTAATCTGTTTCTAAAATGTATACGGAAATGCAAATAACCTGATTGAAAGTCTTACCTCACAGCATATGCAAAATTAATTTGACATGGATTATACAGACTCAATTTAAAACCTAAAACCCATTGGCACTTGTTTCATTTTAACATGGTAACTGAACAAGAAGCTGTTTGAAATTGGCAGAAGTCAGACAAATGACCAATCTTACATGCCCACTCTTCCTCTCTTGAGCTGTTATTTATATTCAAATTAAATACACATTGTTTCTCTCTGTATATACCTATGTACTTATTAGATTCTAGTTTATAAACTGCACATGCTCAATAACTTTGAGAAAATTTACTGAAAAGGAAAAGATAAAATATTTCTATTAAGGCCTGAGGTTATTTTTAGGCTGGCTTATAGAAACAGGTTCAGATAAATTGTCTAAAAAAGCAAAGTAGGTGCTTATGAATAGTATTCAATGCCTAGGATAAACATCTAAAAAACTCAGTAGTACCGCTAGCCAGCCAATAAAATATAAACTCCATATAGAACCGTTTCCAGCTTAGAAACGGTCAAACCAATGACTTTCATAACAATCTACCCGCGTATTTTATTCAGCCTCTAGAACATGGAAGCTTTAAAAGTGAATTGGATAAATAGGCAAGAATAGGCAAGAACTTCTGAAAGTTAACATGTTAATGATTAAAAACAGTAAATATAGGTTAGTAATTACCTGGGTAATTAATTGAAGCCTTATTCTATTTTCATAAGACTTACTTGCTTAATTCAAGCAAAACAAATTTTGGTTAAATTACCTAGATAATTATGACATCTTTTTACTTGAGAAGTGTAGAACTTGCCTCGGCTACAAAACGAAATATATTAATTCCTAAAAGGACAGCCAGGTAGAATTCTAACTGATATTATTGTATGCTTAAGATTGATTTCACAACAGCTATTCCCAGTTAGCAAATTTTAAAAATCAGATCCAGTTATATATGTATTATGATTTTTCTACCTTACGGACTATTTTGGAGGGATAAACCATTAATACTAAGAGTGTGAATGAGAGCTGGGGAGGGAGCGGGAAGGGAGGAGGAACATGCACACCACATGAACACACAGGCCATCTTCTGGCTTGGGCTGTTTTTTACTACTGTTCCTAAAGAAAATGTTCGTTCTGCTGCAGCTAACGAGCCTTCATCTTCTACACCAAACACTATTCCATGTCATGGAAGTGCTATGCAATAACTCTCCCAGGTAGCACCTTAGACCACTTAAAAGCCTTTAAAATCTCTAATCTGAAGGTGTCACAGTAAAGAAATGTAAACGCTTAAGAAAACAAAAATGTAATTACCTGAGGAAGTCATCTGTGTCCATGGAATGTGCCCGTTTGTCACTAAAACTCGTGCTGGTTAGGATTTGCTGTATTTTATCTGCTATGCTGAAATCTTCTGGTATTATCTATCAATATAAGATTCAGAAAAAATAAATGGCATGTATTAAAAAAAAAAACCCTAAAACTGAAAGTCATAAGCTATCAAATAAGAAATAAGTTACACTTAATCACATTAAAATTTTTTGTTCTCCAAAAGCTAAGATAATGAAAAAGACTGGAAAAAATGTTTGTAAAATGAATGTCTAATAAAGAACTTGTATTCATAATATGCAAACAACTTTCAAAGCTCAACAAGACAATCAGCCTGATTTTTCTAAATGAGCATATAATTTTAACAGACATTTCACAAGAGAAGATACAGGAATGACCACTAAATACATTAAAGGGTGCTCAGCATTATTAGTTGAGGAACCATAATGAGGACATAATACACATGTATTAAATTGCTAAAATAAAAAAGCCCAAACTTACCAAGTATTTTCAAAGAAGCAACTAAAATTTTTATATATTTTATATATATTTTGGTAGAAATGCAGAAATACTGAACAGTTTCTTAAGAAACGCAATTGTACTACTAACACCTTACTTAAAAAACATAAAATTGTATGTCCACACAAAGACCTGATTACAGAAGGTTTATTTATAAGAGCCTCAAATTGAAAAAAAAAAAAAACCCAAATATCCATCAAAGGTGAATGGATAAACAAACTGATATATCCACACAGTGGAATACTACTCAGCAATAAAAGGAATATACAGCAACATGGATAAATCTCAAATGCATTATGCTAAATAAAAATTCCAGGCAACAGACTACATTCTATACAAATCCATTTCTTTGAAATTTGAAAAAAAAATCAAAACTGACAGAAATAGATTAGTGAGGGTCAGCTGCTGGGGTGGAGATGGGGTTTAATTGTATGTAAAGCAATATGAGGAAGGCCTTCGGGATGATTATTTATTTTTGATGGATTTTGATAATGATAGGACTGTGTACATCTGTCAATATGCACCGACTGTTCTATTAAAATAGATGAATTTACCATATGTAAATTATACTCAATAAAACTGATAAAAATAAAAGATAATGCCTCACTCTATGTGTAAAATATCACTGCAATGAAAATAATTTAAGTTCTCAAAACCCAAGCTTTGAAAACTCTCTGATATTCCCTGTGAAAGAAAAATATCTTGGGCCCCAAAAATCACTAAGCTAAATGGAAAATTCAAGATGAGAACTGTTTAGGACAATACTGCCTCCCATTTTATTCAAAGGCATGCCTCTACTCACTGAGATTAATGTGAATCTGATTGCCTCCTTTGGAAAGGCTAATCAGAAACTCAAAAGGATCCAACTGTTTGCGTCTCACCTACCTGTGACCTAGAAGCCCCAGTTGTCCTGCCTTTCTGGACCTAACTAATATTCATTTTAGATATGTCGATTGATGTCTCAGGCCTGCTTAAAATGTATAAAACCAAGCTGTTGTCTGACCACCTTAGGCACAAGTCCTCAGGATCTCCTGAGTGTAAGGTTTGAAGAAAGAAGAAATGCAAAAAGCGACTCAGCAAAGACAGGTTTATTTTGGATAAATAAAATGAACAAAAGCTGCTTTGCCTTGTCATCTGCATGGACAATAATTATTTGAAAAAAGCTTGAGGAGACCACATCAGGACGAAAAGAAAAAGGAAAGTTGAGGTTATCTAAAACAGACTTCTTCAAATGTGCTTGTCTATAAGCATTTCAAATGTAAAATATATATTTGTATTTTCTGTTGTTCTATTACTGGAAACAGGTCTTGATCCAGACCACAAGAGAGGGTTCTTGGATCTTGCACAGAAAAAGAATTCAGGGCAAGTCCATATAGTGAAAGCAAGTTTATGAAGAAAATAAAGGAATAAAACAACAGCTACTACACAGAGAGATCAGCCCTCATTTTACGCAGCCCCTGCTCAAGATGGAGTTGCTTTGGTTCAAATGCCTCTGACAGTTCCTTAGTAAATATAACATAAATTCTATTTTTTACACCTCATATTTTTGTTTAATTAGGAGAGTTTTTCTAGTTATTACCAAAGCCGATCACAGTTTACATCTACCTTATGTATCGTCCATGCTCCTGTTTCTCTCTCCCTCTCTTTCTTTCTCCCACTCTCCTTTCTCTTCTACAGTGCAGTATGGGAGTACAGGAGAGAATTTTTCAAGCATGCAGAAGTCGCCACAGAGAGCAAGACTGAGCAACACTGAGGACTTTGAAGAACCACTGCTGAAACACATTAACGATCAGGCACTTCCAATTGAGTACTGTCAATTGTCTTCTCCTGGCTAAAGCCCCGTTTTTTTAGTATTGTAAATACAGACCTCAAATCACAATTACTGAGATTCTTCAATTAATGCGTTTAAAATTAATACCAGTTGTAATAGCTGAATCAATTACAGAATGCATCAGCCACCAAAATTAACACCCAAAAAACCATGGTTTGATCTCTCCAATTCACATATCTGCTCTGAGGGCCATCAGTAAGAGCAGGTCCTCAGTCTGTAGCTCCAGATGCATTGCCTTTTCTCCTCACTCCTCCCTGCCTCCGGAAATGCTCAGATCTCGCGACTGCATGAGACAGTCAGGTGCTATTCATCAACCTCCATCCTGGTCCCAGCTCTCCAGCATTGAGAATCAGATACATGAGTATTTGAAACTGATAAACCGTAGTAAAAAAAAACACAAACATAAAAACTTTGAATTATATTTACATATAGTTCTTTCAAAAACAAAAATACCTAATTAATGTCTTGGACACTGATATTGGCACTTTTCATTTAAATAAATGAACCCAATAGATCAATGAAGTACTAAATTTAGTTTGTTACAGTGTAAAATCATTTTATAAACAAATTTTCATTACGATCATTAAGATACAATTCTACCTACATAGCAATAATCATATTTTAAAAATTGGCTACTATCTTTGGACACCACAGACAGAAAACATGAGGGTTTTAATTTAAGAATAAATTAAACATGTATTTGCTTCAACTAAGCCAGCAAGTGGGCACACATGAAACAAAATTGGTCAAGAAGATGCAAGAATAGTTTATTGGATTTTATTAAACTAGTTTAATAAACTAACCAACTACTTTTATATATGTTAAGTTTCATAATAAAGAATTTAAAAATAAAATATATTGGTCATGTTGGATATAAAGGTAACAAACATTTATGAAGAAATGAGAGCATGTGTTAAGCCCACAGTTTTATATTTAGGTGAAATCCAAAGTATAGCAGGTTACCAGTCTAGTTAACAATAAACACGGGTTTGAAATAAGCTTGGACTTCTCTTGCTTGTCCAGAAGTCATCATGCTCTTAAATTTTCAGAACAATACTTGAATTTTACCTCTCAGATTTTAAAGTAGAGCTATACTTGGGCATTATTTTCATATGCTAAGGTCATGTTTTTGACAAGGCTTTTAAAATATCTTTAATGTTTTAGTAACATAATACATACATATGTTTTGAATTATCAAAAACAAATACCCATTATTGGAGTGTGCATAACAAAAATTACTAGCTCTCTATCCCATCACTTCCCACGGTACAATCTCACACATGTCTGCATTCAACTAACTTTGCTATGTTATCTGCTATTCAACTCACTATAGCTCTAAACAATATGTTTGCACATTTTCTATTGCTTTTTTATTATGAAAGCAAAATTTAGCTCCCTTAATACTCTCTACTCTTATGTGTCACCCACAGTCTGCCATCCTCCCAAGATGAGCCCAAATTTCTGATTAAATAGCTTATAGATTGCCTATTTCTCACCCCTGTTGCTTCTAAGTGAATGGAGCTCTATTAGGGTTACTCTTGGCCTTTTATCCTGTTGCTTTACTCATACCACATTTGGAGAGGTATGTGACATTTGAAATATAAATTCAGAAAAATAAATGACACAGCATGTTTTACGCATCTCTGCCTTACTTTGGAATGAGAATTCCACAGGAAGAATTGCTCCAAAATTCTCCTTCAGGGTTTGCTTTATTCTCCTTCGGGAGGAGGACTTTCTTATGCAATGTTGTTATGACTGAGTGAGGGAGCCTTCCTGTCATTCAGTTAGAGGTCCATTTTGCTCTTGCACTAATCTATGTCCTCCACTTTCGCAAGTAAAAATAGTGGTATCTTCCCTCTAATCCAATATTCTTTATTTCTTAATTTGTTGAAATTCCAGGTGGAAAAAAGAAGGGGCTATTAGACCCATCAGAGACCCATATAGAAGGGTCTAATAAATAATAAATATATATTAATTATTATCATTCCATAAAATTTATTCACTGAAGATCAAGGTATTAGACTATGACCATATTTTCTCTTTTATACAACTTTCCGTTTTTCATAAAATAATTTATGTCTTCATTTTTTTCTTAGTCATCCATGTGCTTTTTACTATTCATTTATACAATTAAAAATTCCTTGATTTCTCTTCCAAAAGATAAATTTCATGTAGCAGATGTTTGTCATTTTTATTTTTATTTTATATTATTATTATTATTGAGACAGAGTCTCCCTCTGTTGCCCAGGCTGGAGTGCAACGGCGCAATCTCGGCTCACTGCAACCTCCGCCTCTTGGGTTCAATCAATTCTCCTGCCTCAGCTTCCCGACGTAGCTGGGACTACAGGTGGACACCACCACACCCAACTAGTTTTTTTTGTATTTTTAGTAGAGACGGGATTTCACCATATTGGTCAGGCTGGTCTCAAACTCCCGACCTCGTGATCTGCCCGCCTCAGCTTCCCAAAGTGCTGGGATTACAGGTGTGAGCCACTGCACCCAGCCTGTCCTTTTTATTTTTATAGAGCCCTTCTTTCTAGAGCCTTATAGTTTCCTCTTCCAATTTGGACTGGTTACTCTCTAGGCCTATTGTATAGTGGTTATCCTAAATTTTTATTTTTATTTTCTGTTAGTTCAATGTGGATTCACTGTGTCTTGGATCTCATTTCTCCTTTTTCTTGGTGTTTCAGTGACTTTGGTGGAGCGCATTCTCAGATTTATTTATAAAAATTGTACTTAGGTAATTTTTTGAGACTTCAAATACAGAGAATTTAATGTTCCGCATATTTAATACATCAGAATAGAATAAGGATAGAATTTTACATAAGAAATTATTTTTCTTAAGCATTTTGAAAGTTTTATTCCAGTCTGTTTCATCTTCCACTGCTGCCGTTAAGAAATACAACACCGTTCAGATCCTAATTTTTTTCATATGATCTGGTTTTTATCACTTGAAATTGTGAGACATTTTTATTACCTATCCAACATTCATTCACTCTAAATTTGTTTGAATATTTATTCCATCCACATTTTTATAGGGGTATCCTGATTTGTATAAGCCAAGCAGCATATGAGAGTATGTGGCATAAATCACCCTCTCAGACTAAAGGAAAGTACGTGTGCGTATCAGTGAAGGAGCGGGCTCTCACTCTTCTGTATGTGAACTATAAATCTTGTATCCCTCATTGTCACCACAAGCTATCTTGTGAACATTAAAGAAACTAGCCTTAGGGAGATCCACAGGAAGAAGTAAGGGGCAGACAGAATCAGGGTCCTTGATGACCTCAACTGAGCTTCTAATCATTCAATTACTGGAACCTACTCTACTTTTATAATGTCTTTTACTTAGTAAGATCATAAATTTGATTATTATTTAAGAAAGTTTGAGTAAGAATTTTCTTTTCATTTTTTTTTATTTTTGGTTATTAGTCTGAAGCATTCTGACTGCTAAAGAAAGCTTTTAAGATTTTCTGTTTATCCCTAGTATCCTAAAATCTTTTGATTATGTCTCAGAGTGTCAGTCATAACCCTTCCTTTGCTATGCATTTGATAGCCCTTTTCAACGTAGGAACTTACATTCTTTGGCTGTCGGAAATACTTTCTTGTATCTTTGTTAATTGCCTTTATTTTTTCCCTCTGTTTTCTTGCTTTTGACTGTCAATATAAACAGGAAAAGAAAGTCAGAAGAGCATTTTTCTTGTATCTTCGATCTCTCTTGCTCTATCCTGACAACTTTTCTGCAACTTGGAAACATAATCAAATGTCCACCATTTAAAGAAAATTATTCTAAACTCCACTTCGTCCTCCAGCCACCACCATATTCCCTTCTTTGTCTCATTGTCAAATTGTTTAAAAAGTACTATTTTGAATGCCCATCCTAAATAAGTGGAAATGGGGAGCA
This sequence comes from Cacajao melanocephalus, assembly GCA_963573385.1. Lineage (NCBI taxonomy): Eukaryota > Metazoa > Chordata > Mammalia > Primates > Pitheciidae > Cacajao > Cacajao melanocephalus. The sequence continues at coordinate 50,487 of CAUYLG010036519.1, read as the reverse complement.
GTAAAAGGCACAGAACTGCAAACTGGGCTGAAGCTTTAAGACATAAAAGCAAGAGCAGGTAAGAGAATGGGATAAGTCTACATTAGATGTCAGTAAGTTGTAGTTAAGATAAGGAGGGTCTCAAGTTAAATAGACCTGTTTACAAACTCCCACGCTGTCAACTGACAACCTGTCAAAATGGAGAAGTGCTTTATGTAAACCTCTATTTCATTTCATGAAATTGAGGTCGTCGTAGTACCTACCACAGGATGTCAAAATCAGAATTCAGTTATAAGCTAAGAGCTTAATAAATGTTACTTGCACTTACTACTATTATCAGAGGCTGATACTATTAACATGAAGCAAAAAGAAATCTGAAGGACAACATTCCATGGCAAAGCAGGCATGGAGGTCCAGCTAATTCAAACAATGAAGTAAGGAAGACTGTAAGATTGAACTAACCTCATTTAGTTGGCAGAGAGATGGGAAAAACTGAAGATTTGCCTGGGACACAGAGACAGGACATTCATAGAGCTTCCCCAACATCTGCTATCAGAGCCAAGAACCCATGGCATACAACGCCTCCATCTGTAATCTCCTACCACAATGGGAGCAATTCTAGAATAAACTAGTATTTCAATGGTAAAATATTCTTTTCTGTTTGCGAGTATTGTGAATATGAAAGGTAGATTCTTGTGATAATTCCTTCAAACTATACACTTAATAATACACTCTACAATAAAATGACCATGGTGTAGTAAAAAAATCAGCTAGATTTTTTTTTTCTACTTTCTAATTTAAAATACCAGGAAAGTTAGCTAGGATGTGATGCAACAAGAAGTGATGTTGGTTGCTTATGAAGAATAGTAACAGTGAATGAAGGAGAAAAGTAGTTTTTAAAAAGTAGCTAAGGCCGGGATGAAGGAGAACAGATAGCTGTTACCTACTAATTGTACATTAGGTAGGTTTATCAGTGTGGTTTTTTTCAGTAGAAGACAGAAATTTGCTTAATTTTTGCTGTAATCTATTTGTCCATAAATTCTTGTGTTTTCAATGCAGAATTCAGAGGGTTTAAAGAGCACTACACAATTTTTTGTGAATCATAGATTGCTCTTTGCTACACTTAATATCGTAAAGATTTCAGTTCTCCCTAGATTACTTTGTAGATGATAATCACAATACAAACTTGCTTCTTTCTTTCATGTCTGTTCATTTTAGAGTGTTTGCACTAGGAGTGGTTGATAAAATAATGCTGAAACTAATTTTAAAAATACAAGTTTGTGAGACTATCTAGAATATACCTTTAAAATAAAATAATTGAGAGGATATTTATCTAAATATCAAAATAGTTATTAGCACTACAGAAGTTAAAGCAATGAGGTAGTATAGCACTATCAACACGTAAGTAGATTGGAATAGATGGTCCATATACTTAGCCAGGCAAAGAATATAATATAGGAGATAATACTGTTTGTACTTCCAATAGGGAAAGGAAGATTAGTCAGTCAATACATGTTTTTTGGTTAATAGGTAACAAATTTTGGAAAAAAACAGGTATGCTTTAATGTTAGGAGCCAAAGCGTAGCCATATTCAGCCTACTATAATAATGAAGAAGTAAAGATAAAGACATATTCAACAGACTTGTAGACAGAAATAGAAATGAGAGGTCAAGAGAGTGCACATATTTTCTGATCATTGGTACCAGCATATATGTATATATATACACACACACACACACACACACATATATATGTATGTATACCACACACACACTACATGTAGTAACATATACATAGTACACAAAAATATATAAGTATATATCATAAATATTAGTGTATATACAAGTGTAACACTAATTATATAATAATATATATTAGTGTGTATGTGTATATATGAGTAACAATATAAACCCATATATAATATATAAATATATGGTATGTATACTTATATGTATACATGCATACATACACGTACACACACATATATATGTGTGTATATATATATATATATACACTAAAATGTAGATATAAGAAAAATAACTAACTTTAAAAAATTGGTCAAAGAATATGAGCATACTCCCCATGAAAGCGTATATAAAAATAGCAAATAAAACATGAAAATATTTTCAGTGTTATTAATCATTAGCAAAAATGAAACTAAAAACTGCAATGTGATAACCCCAAACCCAGTAGAATTCCTAAGATTAAAAACAATAACGACAACAATATCAAGTGTTGGAGAGAATGTGGAACAACTGGAACTCTCCTGCTTTGCTGGTGGTCATGTAAAATGGTTTGTAACTTTAGGGGAAAAAAGGCAGTTTCTAATATACTTTAAACATTCACTTACCATATGGTACAACAATTCCCATCCTACTCATTTAACCAAAGGAATGAACTGCTGAAGCATACAAACAGAACTGTTATTTTTAGAGAGGCAAGAGAAGCAAAAAAAAGTTCATGTACATTGTTCCCTTTATATGAATTTTTAGAATGTTCAAAACTAAGCTATGGTATTAGAAGACATATGAGATTGTTTTCAGAAAGATGAGTGTATTAGACTGTGAAGCGGTATGAAACAATTTTTGTGATGATAGGAATATTCTTTATCTTCATTGGGGTAGGGGTTACAGGTATTTATATATTTGTCAAAGTTCATCAAACTGTGCTCTTACAGTCTATGTATTTTATTGTATTAAATTATACCATACCACAACCAACCGATACCAAAACTAAACAAATAGAAGCCAGCAAACATAAAACTAAATATGACCACCTAGGAAAATGGTTTTGATTCCACACCGGAGACTGAGAAGTAACTAATGAGACAAAAGGCAAGCCAGGATGTAGGCTCCTGAAAGCCAAATGAAGTAAAACTTTCAAGAAGAGAGTGACTGTGTTTATAAGATGAATTAAAATAACTGGTCGTTATTATTGAAGTATGCAGCAAAATCTTCATCGGCGAAACTGATTGGAAATGGTCCAAGGGTAACAAAAGGAGAGAAATGGGGACAACAAGTATAGTTAATAAATTTAAAGAGCTTTTATCTAAGAGAAACAAAAAAATAGAAGGACAGCTAGGGGGATATGTGGTTTCTAGATTTTTTTTAGGTAGAACATTTTACATCATATTTGTATGCTGATGAAAATGTTCGAGTGAAGAGAAAAATGGATGATGCAGTGGAGAGAGGAAAAAGGTTAAGCTTATATTGGAAGTAGTGTAATGAATATATTGCAACTACTATTTATGCCAACAGCATCTAGTCCACTACATATGGCATGCAGAATGCTTAATAAATATTTAATCAACAAAAGAAGAAAATTCATATGCATTGGTTGCTTACAAGAAATGATAGGAGAACAGCGTAAGAATCTTGTTTCTGGCTGAGGAAATGTAATAAGACCAAGATATATACATATTTTTTTTTTGAAAAAGAGGAATTGTGGAAGAAAAAACAATGTATAAACCAAAACAATGCTGAATTACATGAATTGTACTAGTACTTATTTTTGATCTCTGCTACTTAACTCCAATATTCCAGATTTCTGTTGTGCTTTGTAATTGACCATTTCTAGAGCAGGGACATTAAAGCACAAAAATGTCTACAAATGTAATCATTTATCACGACCTACATGGCTAATATGATCCAAATTACCCTTAAGCTCTTGCTTTAAGATCCATAAATATCCCTAAGGAAAAATTCACCGTGGTGCACTCAGTCCTCTCTGGCTGAGGTGCCCCACACACTCTTCTGCAGCATTCTTTCTAACAAAACTTTCCTTTTAAAACCAATGCTGTTGTCAGTAAATTCTTCTTACTACCCATGAGTCAACCACTTTTCATTGCCAGGGCTCTGACACCTTGCTCTGAAACCTTGGTGGCTTGTATGGGTACTTTACTGGAATTTTTCTCTTCCTTCTTCTCCCTGCTTCCCTCAATGTTCTGGTTCCTTACCCTTGAGAATTCAAGGTCCCGGGCGGAGACAGCTCTTCAGTGGGATCCTGAAGCCCTAGAGAAGAGATAACTGTCTTCCCTTAGGGGTGAGGAAATTGCCAGGATTCTTTTCTATTTTTGGACTGCCAGTGAACCAATTTAAGTCCTCTTTGGCAATTGATAGTTTCTGGCTGAGGACTATTTCTTGGTGTTACCTGAAGGCCAAGACAAAAGAGTTAATTCAGTATTGCCTGTCAGGGTGGCAAGTCTATTTTCACCTAAACCCTCTATAAACCTGTGTGCACAGACACACTCTATTGGTTGTGAACCCAATTTTGGATTCAACTGTGTCACAAATATCACATCCCAAGTTACAAGTGAGTTCTCCTTTACATTAGGTTTGAACTGACTGCTCGAGAAAGCGCCTTTCTGGAAGGTCATCCAGGCAAAGGCAGACCCTCTATCTGTGGTGGAGTCTCCCCAGATAAAGTGAACCAAAGGGAAAAGAGAGGTCCAAAATGCCTCAGGGATGCCTCAGAGATCTTGTAGCTCCTTATCTAAATGCTTTACATACCATAAAATCACACTATGGGAACTTACCACCTCCCTTGCAATAACCTTAGCAAAAACTGGCTCAAGTGTATCAAAGCTAAAGAAATCTTTAGACTCACTAGCAGGAATAGCTTTTGATTATAGATGAGCACTAAATTATCTCCTATCTGAACAAGAAGCCTGTCCTATCATCAATAAAACCTATTGCACCTATGTTAATGTGTCTGGAGAAGTAGAAACTAATATCTGAGAAATTTTCAAACAAGCCAAATAGCCACACACATTTTCGCAAAGTAACCAAGACTCGACCAAAACCTTTATTGATTAGTTTCTAAAAATCGCTTGGCTTCTCCCATTCCTTGGACCCTTATTCCTCTTCATTCTTCTTTTAATATTTGGTCCCTCCCTTTTTAACAATCTCATTAAGTTTATATCTTTCATATTACAATTCCACCTGCAAGTGATTACGCAATCACAATACCAGCCTACGACAGCAACGTCCATTTATATGAGGCCTCTCGATGGAATCCAGTCTTACCCCCGTGAACAAGTTTTTCACGACCTTCCATTGCCTTCATGACAGAGAGCAAGAAGGGGAAAAATGCAACTTATCCCCTCAACACTCACATTCAGCAAAAAATACCCAGACTTGATGCCTAATATGGTTTGGCTGTGTCTCCACACAAATCTCAACTTGAATTGTATTGCCCAGAATCCCCACATGTTGTGGGATGGAGCTGGGGGAGGTAACTGAATCATGGGGGCAGTCTTTCCCATGCTATTCTTGTGATAGTGAATAGCTCTCATGAGATCAGGTGGATTTATCAAGAGTTTCCGCTTTTGCTTCTTTCTCATCTTTCTCTTGCTGCTGTCAAGTAAAAAGGGCCTTTTGCCTCCCACCATGATTCTAAGGCTTCCCCAGCCATGTGGAACTGTAAGTCCAATTAAAACTGTTTTTGTTCCCAGTTTGGGGTATGTCTGTATCAGCAGTATGAAAATAATACAGTAAATTGGTACCAGTAGAGTGGGGCATTGCTGAAAAGATACCCAAAAATGTGGAAATGACTTTGGAACTGGGTAACAGGCAGAGGTTGGAAAGGTATGCAGGGCTCAAAAGAAGACAGGAAAATGTGGGAATATTTGGAACCTCCTAGAGACTTGTTGAATGGCTTTGACAAAATTGCTGATAGTGATATGAACAATAAGATCCAGGATGAGGTGGTATCAGATGGAGATGAGGAACCTGTTGGTAACTAGAGCAAAGGTGACTCTTACTATGTTTTAGCAAAGAGACTGGGGGCATTTTGCCCCAGCCCTAGAGATTTGTGGAACTTTGATCTTGAGAGAGATGATTTAGAGTATCTGGCAGAAGAAATTTCTAAGCAACAAAGTATTCAAAAGATGACTTGGGTGTTGTTAAAAGTATTCCATTTTAAAAGGGAAAAAGAGCATAAAAGTTCAGAAAATTTGCACCTGGATGATGCAGTAGGAAAAAAAAAAACTATTTTTTTTGAGTTGAGAGTACGGACTGGTTGGGTTGGAGACGGAATCATAGGGAATTGAAGCTGTCTTCTTGTGCTGAGTCAGTTCCTGGGAGATGGCCACAAGATCAGATGAGCCAGTTTATCCATCTGGATGGTGCCAGCTGATCTATCAAATGCAGGGTCTGTAAAATATCTCAAGCACTGATCATAGGAGCAGTTTAGGGAAAATCAGAATCTTGAAGCCTCCAGCTGCATGATCCCTTAATCATAATTTCTAATCTTGTGGCTAATGTTAGTCCTACAAAGGCAATCTAGTCCCCAGGCAAGATGGATGTCTGCTTTGGGAAAGGGCTATTACCATCTTTGTTTTAAACTATAAACTAAGTTCTCCCCAAAGTCAGTTCAGTCTATGCCCAGGAATGAACAAGGACAGCTTGGAGGTTAGAAGCAGGATGGAGTTGGTTAGGTCAAATCTCTTTCACTCTCTGTTACAATTTTGCAATGGTGGTTTCAAAATGAACTCCTAAAACTCAATGAGGAAATGAACAATGCAAATAAACAATGGGCAAAATTAAATAATGAACAAAAGATCTGAACACATACCTAACCGCAAAAGACAGAGATGTTGCAAACAAACATTTAAAAATATGTTCAACATTATTTTTCATGAGGCAAATGGAAATTAAAATAACAATAAGATACCACTACCTATGTTCTACAATGATTAAAATTAAAACATATATGTGTGTGTATATGTATATAAAATATATACATATGTATATTTATTATATTTAAATATAATGAGTATACCATAAATATATATTTAAATATTTAAATATAATGAGTATACTATATATTATATTTAAATACAAATATTATTTATATTCTAATATAAATACATATTTACAAAAATGCATATTTATAAATAAAACTATAGATAAATGTAGATAAATTTATATTAAAATATACATACACATAATATATACAATATATGTGTGGAGTAATATATACATATGTGTATACATGTGTATATACAGTCTAAAATAATATACATGTACATATATATGTATATAAATATATACCTGTGTAAATGTAAATATATACCTGTATTAATTAGTCATATTGGTCTTTAATATTCTTTTTTATGCCTTTATCAAGCTTTGACAATGGGATTATGCTGGCCTCATAAAATTTGTTGAGCATAGATTCCTCTTCCTCTATTTTCTCTAAAATGTTTGTGTAACGTTGATGGATTTTTTTTCCCTTCTTGAATATTTGATATAGCTTAGCAGAAAGAGACATCTCCTTTGGAAGTTTTGAATTCCAAAAACTGTGGAAAAGGTTTTTATAATGAATTCAAAATTGTGATACCTACTATGCTGTAGTAGACTAAATAACACCCCTCCCCCATAGATGTCCATGTTCCGATCCTCAGAACCTGTGAATGTTACCTTATGGGCAAATGGAGCTTTGTACAGAAAAGCAAGATAAAGATCCTGAGATGGTACATTTACCCTTGATTGCGGAGGTAGGCCTAAGGCAGCAACAAACGTTCTTATAAGAGGGATATGGGAGGAATCAGTTTCAATGAGAAAGATATGTGACAAACGAAGTAGAGATTGCAGTGATAAATTTCAAAGGTCCAGGAATGTGGTTACAAACCAAGCAATACCCATGGCCTCTGCTGTGTACTCCTTGGAAGCTGGAAAAGGCAAGGAAAAGAACTCTCCCTTAGAACCACCAGAAAGGAGGCATGATTTTTTTTGGCACATCCAAACTGACGCCAGACTTCTGACCTCCAAAATTCTAAAAGATTTCTTTTGTCATGGGCTTTATGGCCCTGATATCAGTCACATATACATGTATAAGATTTATGTCTTCCTGAAAAATTGGCCTCTTCATTATAATAAAATGACCCTATTTATCTTTTAAAATTCTATCTGTCTTGATGGCTAGTTTTTGTGATATCTATGTTATCCTTCCTATGCTTACTGTTTTCATAGTATGTAATTTCCCATCCATTTATTTTCAAATTATTTGTGGTTTTATCTTAAAGAGAAATAGGAACTCTTTTACTTTGTTGGTGGGAGTATAAATTGTTTCAACCATTGTGGAAGACAATGTGGCGACTCTTCAAGGATCTAGAACCAGAAATACCATTTGACCGAGCAATCCCATTACTGGGTATATACCCAAAAGGATTATAAATTATTCTACTATAAAGACAAATGCACATGAATGAATGTTTATTGCAGCACTGTTCACAATAGCAAAGACTTGGAATTAACCCAAATGCCCATCAGTGATAGACTGGATAAAGAAAATGTGGCACATATACACCATGGAATACTATTCAGCCATAAAAAAGGATGAATTTATGTCCTTTGCAGGGACATGGATGAAGCTGGAAACCATCATTCTCAGCCATCTAACACAAGAACAGAAAACCAAATACCGCATATTCTCTCTCATAAGTGGGAGCTGAACAATGAGAACACATGGACACAGGGAGGGGAACATCACACACCAGGGACTTTTGGGGGTGGGAGGATGGGGGAGGGATAGCATTAGGAGAAATACCTAATGTAAATGACGGGTAAATGGGTGCAGCAAACCACCATGGCACATGTATACCTATGTAACAAACCTGCACGTTCTGCACATGTACCCCAGAACTTAAAGTATAATAATAAAAGTTATTTTTTTCTATCTCTATATATGAGATACTCAGTGGTTCTTGTAAAGATAGCAATGCACATCCTTAATTTTTTACAGTCTATTTGGAGATACTATTCTGCTCCTTCACAACAAATGAAGAAAAATAGCAACTGTATAGGTTGCTTTTATACATTCTCTTACCATCCCTCATGTTAAAATTGTTATATGTTTTACTTCTACATCAATTTAAAACTCAAAAAAATAATGTTATAATCATTGTTTAAAAAGTCATATATATTTAAATAAATTAACATAAAATATTTTACATTTACTCAAACATTTTCTATTTTTGATATTGCTGATTTTTGGGGAGAATCATTTTCCTTTACTCTGAAGAACTTTCTTTAGCACTTCTTATAGTGCAGATCTTTAAGAAAATAATTCTTTTTGTTTTTCTTTATCTGAAAATATTTTATTACATCTTTATCACTGAAAGATATTTACACTTGATATAGAAGGATGGATTGACATATTTTCCCCTCTTCCCATCCCAGGAATTTTAAAAAGTTTCCACTACCTTCTGGTTATCCATAATTTTTGGTAAGAAGTACAGGACATTTAATCTTTTAAAGTCTTATTTTTCTGTGGATGCTTTCAATAGTTTCTCATTAACTATGGTTTTCAACAGCTGGACTCTGATGTATCTGGCTCGAGCTTTCATTGTATTTACTCTATTTGAAGTTTACTGATCTTTTTTAATCTATAGTATTCTACCAAATTTGAAAAGTTTCCATGCATTATTTATATATATTTTAATTAATCAACATTATTTTCGTTTTAGTTTCACAGCAAAATTGAGCGGAGAGTACAAAGAGTTTCTATATACCTCACTGTACTCAAATGCTCAGAATCTTTCCCACTCTTAATATCTCACATCACAGTGGTTATAATTATGCTATATTTCATATAACTGATGAACCTGCATCAATGCATCATTATCATCCAAAGACCACAGATCACATTAAGGTTCATTCTTAGTGTTACATACACTATGGGTTTTGAAAAATGTATAATGGCATGTATCCAGAATTGTAGTATTACACAGAGTAGTTGTAGTCCCCCTAAAAATCCTGTTTTCTGCCTATTTATCCCTCCTTCTTCCACAAACCCTGGCAATTACTAATGTTTTAACTGTTTCCATAGTTTTGCCTTTTCTAGAATTTCATATCATTGGACTTAAACAATATATAGCCTTTTCTGATTGGCTTCTTCCACTTAGTAATATTCATTTAAGTTTCCCCTATGTACTTTCATGACTTTATAGCTTATTTATTTTTGGCACTGAATAGTATCCCACTGACTGGGTATACCACAGCTTATTTATCCATTAAGCTACTTTCAACATCTGTGGGCAGTTTTTTGTGTGCATGTTTTCAATTTATTTGAGTTAAAAACAAGAAGTGTGATTGCTGGATCATATGCTAAGAGTATATTTAGTTTTGAAAGGGACTGCTAAACTGTCTCTACCATTTTGCATTACCATCATCAAAGAGTGAGAGTTCCTTGTGCTCCAAAACCTTATGAAAATTTGGTGTTGTGAATGCTTGAAATTTTGTTTCCCTTTTGATTAAAAATACCATATGTAAATCATTTCTTCTGCAGTTCACTGTAAGCAACCAAGAGAAGTCTTCGCACACCTTCAGCACTTTGCTTAGTCATTTCTTTAGCCAACTGTCCTGTTTCATCACTCATAAGTTGTAACTTCCACAAACCTCTAGGACATAAACATAAGTCAGCCTAATTCTTTTCCACTTCATAATAAGCATTATGTCTCCTCCATAATATGTGCCTTATTTCTATAGGAGATCTCATCGTAATAGCATTTACCATCTATATTTTTACCAACATTCCATTCAAAACCCCTTAGATAGCCTTTAAGAAGATTGAGGCTTTTTATACATCTCTCCTCTTTTGACTACTCACCAGAATCATCTTTAATGATCTATTGAGAAATGTAGGCTTTTTCTAGCATGCACTTCAAAACACTCCCAAGCCTCTATCTGTTACCAGTATCAGTGCTACTTCCACATTTTAGGTATTTATTGCAGCAGTATACTCACTCCTCGGTACCAATTTTTAACCTTAATTACTTTGGGCAGCTATAACAAAATATGATAAACTAGGTAGCTTAGAAACAACAAAACGTTATTTCTCACAATTCAGGAGACTGAGTTCAAGATCAGGGAGCCAGCATGGTTGGGTTCTGGAAATTTTGCATAACAATTTGGATAAATATAAAACAGAGGGTTCTCTTTTTGTTGTTGTTTTCCTTCTATGTCTTTAATTGGAAACTATATTAATATGAAATACCAAGGTCCATAGAGTGGTTCAAAGATAAGAACAGACATCTCCAGTGGGGATGCAGTAGTAGAATATAAACTAGCCCTTGATCATCTGAAGTTATCAGCTCAGGCAACTTGGCTTATTCAGGAAAGATACTTCATTATTTTTTTTTCATAAATATCTGGAAGCAATTAGTCATTTTACTTAGAGCTTACTTTAGAAATATAAACCTATTAAATCATTTTATTTAGAATTCCTTCAGAAATTGAGACATACTTGGTGATGATTAATGTCATAGAGATTTTGTGATCAAGAAAGATAAAAGTGCAGAGCAATTTCTGAATTCACAAATGTCTTATTAATAAAAAAAAAGTTAAAAAGAACAAATAGGATGGCAAACACTCTCTAGTAAAGATTCTGCTTGCTACATGTTATCTCATTGTACAAACATTTTCCTATTTCATCTCCATTGTTTAAGATGACCCATCCCAAATGTTAATGTGGGGTTTAAGGCAATTCACAAGTAATTTGAAAGAAAGCTAGATAATTATACATGTAATTTAAGAATCTTTAAGAAAACTCCAGTAGCAGTTACCCTTCACACTTTGTGATTTAAAACCTGGTGATTTATCTCTAATATTTTGCCAACTTATTTTACCAGTGTGCTTTTTTCTTAATTCACTTTGAATAAAATGTGGTGCAATTTTCTTCTCTAATATTTTAAGAGCTATTTTTGTTTATAATACAGTTTTCAGGGTAAGTGATGCTTACAAATTACAGGAAGGTATGAATCAATAAAAAAATGTGATTAACCAGTTTACAACAGAAAAGCTAGACATTAGGAAAGATAAATAGAAATTAACTTCTTAATTAAAATTTGGCCATTTCTAATAATTTATAAATCTGTATTATTCCTTTTTTTTCTCTTCATTATCCTTTTCAAACATTTTCTAGCAAAAGAACAGGGTAGACGAATGAAAATACCACCCAGGAGGGCTTTATTCCTATTTATAAATGAGAAAGCAGGCACCTAGAATTACATTCCAATATATATGATAACTGTATGCTTTAAAAAACAGTTCATATTTCATCATAAATTTAGATTTAAACATCTAATATTTTAACATGATTTTTATTGATGTGTAAGTTACAGATATTTAAAGAAAATTAATGCATAAATGTCAAGGTTTTAATCTACATGAAAATAATAATTTTTATCTATTGATGATTGAAAAAATTCTAGGCACTTTAAGTTTGCTATTTGTTTTTACTCTCACAGCCAGCCTTTCTGCCAGGCCTATTAGTACCTTTATTTTTACAAAACATAAATTAACATTCAGAGATATTAAATAGCTTTAAGGTAACATGACGTATAAGCACTAGAGTTAGGATCAAAACCCAGGTATGTTTGACTCCAAATTCTGCGTATTTCCTACCATATAATGCCATTGTATTTTTTCATAAGTAAATTATTATCAGAGCCCAGAATCAAGTATACCCCAGACAGAAATTCTATATAAAAGGAACATTTTATTCTGGTTCAGATGGTCTGAGTATACTTTGGAGGCTTAAATTTCCAACACAAATCTCTAGAAATGTCAGAAAATATATGTGGGATATAAATCTATTACCATGCTGGGAAACAAGAATGGAAGCTCTAGGAAAAGCATTAAATATAATAAATCTTTAAAAGTCAGAAAAGAGATAAGATCAAATTAATGAATGAAATGGCACACAAAATCACCTACAAGAGAGGGCTGCTACAAAAATTGAACATCTGCACTAAGACAGGAGAAACCAGTAATACAAGAGGGCCACAGGAAAATGACAAGATGATTACTTGAAAACACTGCATTAGGAGATGCTTAGCTATGTAACATGCAACTCAGGATTCCACATGAATCCAAGAAGCCTATCCTGGCCTTTTGCTATTCTTTATGAGTACCATTTCTAAAGTACTCTGCAAACCTCCCACAAGAAGGCTGCAAAAGCAGATATAGCAGAGACCATCCCCCACCAAAAATATGTCAAATAATGAAGAATTACCAAATATGTGAAAACAATCAACAGCATATAAGAGAGGAATCAAGCTCAACTTACACAATACAAAATACACCTGAGAAAAACCTTTATTAAAACAAGCAGAATAGACACAGGTGAAATTCCAGTTAGTGAAGTGATGACTGAATGTGTAGTAAATCTCAAGAAAAAAACAGCACAAATTAATTTCTAGCATAAGAAATTGAGGGACTCCACTGACCAGTGAAATCATGGAAAACATTTTCCAAAAGAATGATTTAAAGCTGCTGGAAATGGTCCTAGGAGAAAACAGCAAATGAAGAAATATCTATTCAAGAAAATATATAAAAATTTGGTAACAAATATGAGAATATGTGGTATTTGAACCAAAACTGCTTTTTCCCTCTCTCCTCCCAAATCATTAAGATAGGGATTCCATTCCAGAATTCTATAGACCAAAACTTTTCTCCTTAATTCCCAGCCAGATGGCTTTCTTCCCAAAAGAAATAAGACTTCAGCATTTTGCATCCTGCCCGCATATGCCTGTTGCTGAGGCTAAGTCTTCGATGTGTGAAGTTGAGAAGTAAAGACTCATTTTTTATTACTCCAGATCCCACTACCTTGCCTGGTTTGAGGCAACTACTGTTTTGTTTACCTGTTAAAATGAAATAATATGAAATATAAAAGCCACCTTGATATACTATCAAGAGACGTGATGGCATCCTTATAAATGCAAATCTATATTTTTAGTATAATATAGATCATGAAACTAAATTTATCAACAAATAGAACTAGCCTTATTTTCCAAACTGATTGTCAAAGATCACATGGTGGTTATCGATTCTGTTCCATTAGTCTATGTGTGTCTTTTTGTACCACTACTATGCTCTTTTAATTGCCATAGCGGGTAGTATAGTTTGAAGTGAGATAACGTTACGCCTTTAGCTTTGTTCTTTTTGCTTAGGTTTACTTTGGCTATTCAGCCTTTTTTTTTTTTTTTTGGTTCCATATGAATTTTAGAATTGCTTTTATTCTAATTCTGTGAAAAATAATGTTGATATTTTGATAGGAATTGCATTAAATCTGTAGATGGCTTTGGGCAATATGGTCACAAAAAATAAACAATGAGGAAAGGGCATGCTATTCAGTGAATGGTGCTGGGGAAAATGGCTAACAATATGAAAAACAATGAAACTGGACCTCTACTTCTCACCATATACAAAAATTAACTCAAAATGGATTAAAAACTTTAATATAAGACCTCATACTTTCAAAACTCTAGAAGAAAAACTAGGAAAAACTCTTTTGGATGTTGGTTTAGGCAAAGAATTTATTACTAAGAGCTCAAAAGCAAATGCAATAAAAACAAAAATTGACAATTGAGACTTAATTAAACCAAAGAGTTTCTCCACATAAAAGGGAAACAATAATTTACAGAGTAAACAGACGACCTACAGAATGAGAGAAAATATTTGCAAATTATACATCCATCAAAGGACTATACCCAGAATCTGTAAGAAATTTAGGCAAATCAAGAAGATGAAAGCAAATAACCCAATCAAAAAGTAGACAAAGAATATGAACAAAGAATTCGCAAGACAAAACATACAAGAAAAAAATAAGCAATATGAAAAAATGCTCAACATCACAAATCATCTGAGAAATGCAAATTGAAACCACAGTGAGATACCATCTCACATCAGATAGAATGGCTATTACTGAAAAGTCAAAAAATATCTGATGTGGGCAAGGATGTGGCGAAGAGGGAATACTTATAGACTGTTGGTGGGAATGTAAATTAGTACAACTTCTATGGAAAACACTATGGAAATTTCTCAAAGAACGAAAAGTAGAACTATCATTTGACTCAGCAATCCCAATACTGGGTATCCATCCAAAGGAAAAGAAATTGTTCCAGCAAAAAGATACTGGCACTTGTATGTTTATCAGAGCTCTACTCACAATAGCAAATTCACAGAATCAACCTAAGTATACCTCAATGTTGGACTGGATAAAGAAACTGTGGTGCATATACATCGTGTACATAGCCATAAAAAAGAATGAAATTACGTCCTTTGCAGTAATATGAATGGAGCTGGAGGTGTTATCCTTAGTGAAATAACCCAGAAAAAGTAAATCAAACACCACCTTTTCACTTATAAGTAGGAGGTAAATAATGTGTACACATGGACATAAAGTTGAGAACTATAGACACTGGGGACTTCACAAGGAGTAGGGATGGAAGGGCCAAGGGTTGAAAACTTCCTGTTGAGCACCATGCTCACTACTTGGGTAATGGATTCAACAGAAGCCCAAACTTCAGCATTGCACAACATATCCATATAACAAACCTGCACATGTATCTCTTGAATCTAAAATAAATAAATATAAAATGGAAAGTTATAAAATTGAGGTTTTGGACAATTAGATAAAGATTACAATTATGAACTATAAACTACTAGAATAAATTTATCAACAAATAGTACTAGGTTGATTCAGGAAGTTATACAATTAAAGTTTTAACAATGAAATAACATAATTGCCATCTCTCATGAGAAGCCAAAAGCTGTTACTTATTTTTGAGGCTATTTCAGTGTGTGTTGGTATAATCCCCATCATTACATTTGTATAGTAGCTTAGTAGTCACTGAAATAGTAATATTATTGGTAACATTAGACTAATATTATACCAGCACATATACTAGATTCAGAATTATAAAACACAACATAACATCTGGCTCCCCAAACTTGTTACACTTCAGTTCTTTAGAGTGTAAAATGACATCATCATCTGTTTCAGTTGAATGAGATTTTATATAACAATAAAAATAACAAAAATAATTTTCAAAAATAGAAATTGATTTTGTTCTTAAATGGAAAGAATCCTGAGCTATCAGGCAACAGCTATTATTGTAGGTTCATCAAGTCATGGAGAGAAAATGTGGCTAGGATCCAGGATAGCTACGTCATATAAAACTATCATGTCTGTATTCAAGCCAGAAAGAAAAAGAAAGACACAGGAAATATAGGGGCAAATGAATGTAGGAGCAATCTTCTAATTTGTTTGCCAAGAAACTGCTGCATAGCACTTCTACCTTAATCTTATTGGCAAAAACCGAGTCACCACAGAGCAAGAATGACTGAGAAACGTGGCCTTATTCTGGGCAGCCATTAATCTAGTTAAAAATGAGGTGGTTTATTACTTAAAAGGAAACTGATAGAACAGATAATGGGATAGAAAATTACCACTCTTTTCTGACGCACCCAATATCAATATCCTATGTCAGGTCCTCATATTTCTCAATGCCAATTGAGTATCTCTGATTTCAGACTCTTCCATCAATTTTTCAAATCACTACTGAGTACACATGCGCGCACATGCACACACACACACACATGCACACACACACACACACACAGGCATCTCACTTGCTTCATGCATTTTCTCAGATTCTCTTAGCCCCAGCTCATGAAATCTGTGTCCATTAATGTCTGTGTCTTGTGGCCTCGGAAAGCTACTCAATTTTTGAAGCAAATAAGGTAAGAAATTTTGTATTATATAGTAGATGAAAAGTATGTTTAGGGAACCAGAAAAATAGAGAATACACACAAAAATACACACACACAACGAGAAAAGTCAGGATTCATGTAAAATATTGTTTATTTCAAAAAATTATTATAATTTAATGCTATGTTTTTTTCAATTAGGTATGGTGAAGGCATCACAATCTTTTCAGTGTTTAGGGATTCTAGTGTTTACCTTGGTCCCACTTAACTATTTCTTTAGCATGGCCTTAAAGTCTAAGTCACTGACTATGATGGCAAATATTGTGTGTCAACTTGGGTAGGCTATTGTAGCCACATATTTGATCAAACATTATTTTGAATATATCTGTAATGGTGGTTTTTGGATGAAATTACGATTTAAGTCAGTAGACTCTGGGTAAAGCAGACTACCCTCCATAATATGGGTAAGCTTCATTCAATCAGTTGAAGGCCTTGATAAAAAAAGACTGACATTTCTGGAAGAAGAGACTTAGACTTTAAATCTTCCCTAGGTCTCCAGCCTGCTGGCCTACCCTGCAGATTTTGGACTTCCCAAGCCTCCACAATCATGAAAATCAATTTCTTAAAATGAAACAATCTCTCTCTCTCTCTTTTTCTCTCTTTCTGGGGTGAGTGTGAGGGCATGTGTGTGTGTGTGTGTGTGTGTGTGTGTGTGTGTGTGTGTTTGCTGCTGGTTCTGGTTTTCTAGAGAACTCCTGACAAATACACTGCCACAGACTCAGAAATGAGCAAACCAGCAGACCTGGGAACTAGTTGCCCAGTTGTAATGACTAATTTCTGATATTTTACTTCAGATTTTTTTCACTGATAAGTAAACCTTGGATCTGATTTCCATAGAGACCATTAGTGAATGACCACTGTTACCAAATAACTATTCTTCACTGTTCTCACCAACGTTTTTCCGTTTCCAATTTTGCTTTATTCCTTACATTTAATTTTGTTTGGTCTTAACTCCTTTGTTGCGATTCTGAGAATGGGCCTTTTCTTGTGCCCAACTTAGTACCTGGGGACTTTTGACCATGGTTTAATCCCTTGAATGTCAAACTTCCCAAACAATTGGAAATTCCAGTGCCAACTACTATCTAAATATTTATCTGTTTGTCAGATTTTCATATATGTGTCTTCTAGGCCTAGTTTATTTTTTGGAAACTCTTTTTGTGGCTGGCTCAGTTTCCCAGGTAAGAACTTAGCTCTTACCCTATAAGGCACTTCTGCTATAAAATAATTTGAAAGTTCGACCTTCCTAATAAATAATTTATACCTGTATAAACAAAGCAGTCCCTTCAAGAAGCTCCAAAGTTTGTTTTCCTTGTAAAAAAAATGTTTTGGCAGCGGAGATTGCGGTGGGCCAAGATTGCACCATTGCGCTCCAGCCTGGGTAACAAGAGCGAAACTCCGTCTCAAAAAAAAAAAAAGAAAAAAGCAAAAAACAAAACAAAACAAAACAAACAAACAACAAAAAAAGAAAAAATGTTTTGGCCTCATATAAAAAGACCTTAAAGGTAGGCCTGAAGTGAGTCAGTGGTAGAATCGGGAATAAAGCTCTAAATACCTGACTAAATCTTGCATGACCTCAAAAAATCGGTGACATTTCCCTAAAGAGATTATCAACAGCTAATAAATCTTCTGGAAACATTAGACGGTTTTTAGTAAACAACATTCTGACTAGGAATAAACATATTATTAATATGGATTGGGTTTCTTTTACAGTGTTTATCAACTTCAAATTTAAATGGTTAGCTCCTCTCTACATACTTTTTACTTTGATGTAAGGACAAAATGTTAGCATGACCTCAGATGTTTAATAAACCCAAAATATAGACTCACTTAAAAATAGTGCCTATGAAACTTCTGAAACAAAGCTGAATAATTGAGCACAGGAAGTTCCTTCCAAGTCATTGAAGTAGAATTTCACTCACAGTACCTGTCTAGTTAGCCTTTTAATTCTCATTCCTTTGCTCATGCTTTTGGTTTTTTGACAAATTCCTAACCCATAACAAAGGAGGTGTCAGCATTCTTTCCAGTGGATTACTTTTATTTCCTAAATATGTCATTCTCTTTTAACTCGAGGTCTTCATAAATTTCTTCCACTTCTTAAAATATTTATCCTCACCCTGGCTAACTTCTCACTTACAGCTGTCCTGTTTCTGAAAAGCCTTTGCTGTAACTCCAGGCTGGGTGAGGTGACCAGTCTCTGTGTTCTCATGGCACGCTAAGTTTACTCATATCAGTACTTACCGCACTCAACTGTAATTGCTTATTTGCCTGCTTTCTCCATTAGCTGTGAGTTCCTTAAATGTAAGAATTGCATCTGTTTTGTTAAGCAATTCTATGTCTGATTTATTTGGGGAAGACCTAGTTAGTAGCTTTCTACATATTTGTGTCTTCACCTGGCTGAGTTTCTTTGTATATGATTACATTAGTAAGCATTAACTAAATTGTAGCCAGGTAGAAGATGGATGGGCAGATGAATGGATGGATAGACAGATGGATGGTTGGAAAGATTTACATAAAGGAAATAGGTTCCATTCTGGGCATTAAACATAGAAATGATGGAATCATGACCCAAGGTAGTGTTCAGATCCAGTGACTGAGGATGATAGGCATCTTTCAGGTACTAAATTCAATGCAAGTATGGAATGCCTAGCAAATGTAAACAAACAACAATTCCATGAGCCAGGGCTACAGTTCTTTGTGTTAGATATACTGTCATTTTCCATAAGCTTTTGCTCACTCTTTGTCCTCTGCCTGAAATTCTAATGGAATTCTTTCAGTCTTGGAAAAACCTTTATGCATGGTTGCAAGGAGACACATTTTCCACCTCTCCTTCATTTCCCCCGATTTCCTTCAAATGAAGTACTCCTTCCTTTGCCCTCACATAGATTCAAAAACTACCCATCTGACAAGGAATTAATAACCATAATTTATAAGGAATTCAAACAACTCTATAGGAAAAAATCTAATAATTTCATATTAAAAAGGTCTGAATAGACATTTCTCAAATGAAGACATACAATGGTAAAGAGTCATTTTTCCCATTTGCCAAATGGTGCTCAATTAAAAGGTGGTCAATATCGTTAATAATCAAACAAATGCAAATCAAAACTATGAAATATCATGTCACCCCAATTAAAGTACTTTATATCCAAAAGAAAGACAGTAACAAATGTTGGTGAGGGTGTGGGAAAAGATAGGAACCATCGTACACTGTTGGTGGGAATGCAAATTAGTAAAATCACTACGGAGAACGGAATAGAGGTTCCTTAAAAATAAAAAATAGAGCTACAATATGATCTAGCAATCCCACTGCTAGGCATATAACCACAAGAAACAAAATCAGTATATGGAAGAAACATCTGCACTCCCATGTTTGTTGCAACATTGTTTATAATAGCCAAGATCTGAAAGCAACATAAGTGTTTATCAACAGATGAATGGGTAAAGAAAATGTGGTACATATACACAATGGAGTACTAGTCAGCCATAAAAAAGAAAGAAATCTAGTCATTTGCAACCACATGAATGGAACTGGAGATCATTACGTTAAGTGAAAGAAGCCAGGCACAGAAAGGCAAAACATCACATGTATTTGTGGAAACTAAAAATCAGAACACTTGAACTCATGGGCATAGAGAGTAGAAGGATGGCTACCAGAGGATGGGCAGGGTAGTGGGGGCTAGCAGAGAGGTGGGGATGGTTAATGGGTACAAAAAAAATGAATTCATTTTTAAGTAACATTTTAAAAATAGAAGTTAACATTCAAATCAGGAACAAGAGAATATCCTCCCAAAAAGAAGAAGGAAGGAAATGAAGATGCTAATGAATAGCAAATTGTAAACACATTTAAAACAATTAGAAAAAACGAATATTTTCTTAAAGAATTATAAACCACCAAAATTAACTCAGGATGAAGTAGAAAGGTCTATAAACTAGCCACTATTTCAAAAACTGAATCAGTACCAACACATTTTTTCTTCAAAAATACATTATTGAACATTATATTAGAAGCACCAGAATCCAATCTATTTCTCTCAATACACACACATAAACACACACAAATATGGCATTAATTGGCAGCTATTTAGTTTGGGGAATTGTCTTCATCTCTAAGAATGAGTACTGTTTAATCAAAGTTCATCATGGTAACCAATCCCCTTACCAATGATTGCATTCAGTGGTGGTTGGCCTAAGATGATTAGAGCCAATGAGAGGTGAAAAAGTTTTGCCAGATAGCTCTGAGAAAGAGACTTTCTGTCTCTTGAGACAGTTTCAGAGAGCCACCTCTCTGAGAGGTGGTTTCAAGTACACTCATATGCCTGCTTTAACTGCGAGAAAAATATACATAGCTACATATATAAATATACATACATGTAATATACAATACAACATAAATAATATATATATGTGTCTATATATATGTATATATATATTTTTTGTTGTTGTTGTTTTTATTATTTTCAGCCACTAGGTTTTGTGGTGATTTGTTACACAGCAATAGCTAACTAACACAACTTAACAGTGCCCAGCCTGCTTATAAATGCTCAATAAATACTGGTAATTATTAAGAAAATTAAAAGAACCAGATACAGATTACAGATTTGAAAGGTACAATGACAGAAATTAAAAATCCACTATATATATAGTCTTAACAGCCAAACTGAGATGACAGAAGAAAAAATCAGTTCATTGTTATAACATCTGATATATGCAAAATATGAAATGTCACTGGGTGGTAATGTGAATATACAGAAGGAAATGAAGAGTGCCACAAGTAATAAATATGTGGATACGTATGTAAAGTAGTCTAAAATGACTTCCAGGATTCCTTTATGAGGATGAATAGAAAGGGAATATAGAGAAAGGAGCAAGTTTAGGCACATTGGAGGGATGAGTGCAGTTTGTATACGCTGAATTTGATATTTGAGGTTCATATAGAACATCCCAGCAGAGATGTTCAGTAAGTGATTAGAAATGAGGGAAGCCAAAGAAGCCAGAAAAGTTCTGAATAGTGCCAGGAAATCCAAAGAACCATATAAAAGCAGAGAAATTATGTGTTGGAAAAATCATAGATAATCTACACTGTACATATAATGTGAAGATGCAGAAAGCATAGGATGACTGGAAATGGTTTAGCGTCCTCAGTCTGAAAAGTTAAACAGAAATCTAAAAAGCCATGACAATTTAAATTTTTTAAAAAGTTGGAGAGATCTTTTTCATGAAAATCCACATATTAATCTAATATTAGTACCAGGGATATTCTGAAAGAGGCCATTTTGGAGATTAAAAAAAGAAACCACTCTTTTGCACTGGAGGTATCGGGAGTAAAGAATTTTCACAAGCTAAATATGTAAAAAAATGTTTTGCAAAGATTTAGATCATTTCACTCATGTAAGATGTAAAATAGCTAAATAAAGAGATTCAAACTCAGCTCCTAACCTTATAAGGACAACTAGCACCTTCTTCACAGACAAAATCTTTTTGCTGCTGTCAGAAGAATCAGCTGGACAATTGAGCAGACCTAATACAGTATGCCTTATACTTTCCGACTCCCTGAAGCTGAAAATTGGCAGCAGTGCTGAATACAGATGGAATCTGACATTCACTCTAAACTCGTAAGTCAAGCATAAGTTATTAAAATAGATATACAGAGGAAATGTGATCAGATTTTACTGTTTACAATCATCGGAACTTGTGAATAGATTGTAAGGATTTTGTATACTTACTCATTTAATAGGTATTAAGTATTTGAGTAGTTGAGTATTTTTGCACAAAAAAGTTTATTGTATTATATCACACTGATTTGAAACAAAAATAATTACAAGTTAGAAGATAATACACAGAATTGTAGAGTTGGAAGAGACTTTAAAGATAATTGAGTTTTGTTTTCTTACTAAATCTGGGAAAGCCTTTGATATGGTAGGCTTTGTGTCCCCACTCAAATCTTATCTTGAATTGTTATCCCCATTTTTCTCACACTCTTCATGTGTCAAGGGAGAGACAAGATAGAGGTAATTGACTCAAGGGAGTGGTTTCCTCCATGCTGTTCTAGTGATAGTGAGTGAGTTCTCAGAAGATCTGATGGTTTTATAAGGGTCTCTTCCCTCTTCACTCAGCACTTCTTCTTCCTGCTGCTGGTTTGTGAAGAAGTTGCCTTGCTTCCCTTCCACCTTCCACCATGATTATAAGTTTCCCGAGTTCTCCCCAGTTAATCTGAACTGTCAATCAATTAAGCGCCTTTCCTTTAAAATTACCCAGACTCGGGCAGTTCTTTATAGCACTATGAAAACAGACTAGCACAGTCTTCTTAGCTCAGTCCCACAGATGAGCAAAATTCAGCTCAGCTGGAAATATTTCAGTGACAGAGACAAACTAATGTTGCATCAGCTGAGCACTGTGCTAGGCGCTGCACACACACAATGTCACATAGTTTCACAGTATGACTCTAGGAGTTAGGCCATTTTACAGATAAGAAAACTGAGAAACAGAAATTCTAAACAACTTGTCTAAATTCACAAAGTTAGTGAGTGGTGGGGCACAGATGTAATAGCAGCTTTCTACCTGACTTCAAATACTATATTTTGTCTAATTAAAAACAAAAGCTCAGCATTCTAACATTTTAACTCACAACTTCATGAGATAATGCTAATTATTACTTTTTTAAGTTTCCAATTTTATCTGAAAATTAACACCTTTTACTTACAAAATATTCATTCTGATGGAAACACATAACATTTATAAAGACCATCATCATGTCGTCTACAAGTCATGCTGAATGTCCTCAGTTACCTTTACAGTTCTTCACCTAACAGTACACAGGCTTTGAGCATTTTGATACCCTCTACATAAACTCTAATTTGTGAATGACCAAATTCAAATAACAAAGCTGTGACTTACCAAGCTTTGGTCTTCACAAGAGCAACTTTTTTTTCATGAGCTCCATGTGCTGGATATGGATTTAGCACCATGCTTCAGGAACAAGCTCTGTAAAGATGACAGGATAGGTACGATCATAGAGGCCTCACTCCAAATTGCACAGGAATACATTTCAAAAGGGTTATGGTTATGGTAATTTAACTTTTTTCTGTAATATTGTGCTACGTCCCTTTGTTCAGAGCAAAAACACTGTACACATATCCTGTACTGTAGAGAATAGGTCAACCAGAGATTTTAGAAGCAGCTTCTCAGGTTTTAGAAGTCCATCCAATTGTCACATTCTTAAGAAAAAGTTCAGCATTCAGAGGACACACCCGAAACTCTTTATCTTCCCTGTTACTACACTACTACTATCTAATAGGATGTTAATGACACATCCTTACAGAACTTGAACTATACAAAATACAAATTGGACTTTTCTTGGCTAATTTGTCATTGGAGAGGCATGTAGAAGAGAGAATAAAGACATGCCACTGTACATATTTGAACCTAAATATTGAGAAATACTAGTGATCCACACCTAATGCAAATTTAACAAAATTAGAACATCTAAAACAATATATTAAGTCAATACTATAGGATTTATTTGTAAAGTACTGTTCCTTCAAGAATTAATAAGCAAGCTAAGGTTAGTTTTCCTGAAGGATGAAGCACAAACAAATTTAACTTGATGTCATACCTAGAAATACAAATTTGGCCCAAAGGCATAACGGTTTCCTTTACTGTCAAGTGTTACTAATCTCGAATGTCCAACATTTCAGTGGATTTTCTATGGGCCTTTTGTTAACTGGTGCAAATTCTGAAAGCCCGGTCTTTCAATAATATATTCAAATGTACTCTTTTAAAATAATAAATATTCTCTCTTTCTGATCTCTCTCTCTGTCTGTGTCTCTCTGTCTCTTCTTATGTTTATCTGTATATGTGTATATACATACATGCACATACATATATACATACATATGCACGCACACACAATCCCACACAATTCTTGTATGTTCAAAAGAATCTTTCATACCCAGTTTCTCATTTATCTTTACAAAGTACTTGCAAAAATACTTAGAAACACTTAAAATAGCTTTAATCTATGGTAATTTAGAAAAGAACTCAGCAGTCTCTGGCATTCCAGAAGCGGCTGGAGGCTTATTGATTACTTTACATAGATTTTACAATGCCCAGGACAGAATATTTTTATAGAAATATACAAGCTGACTCTTAAATTCATCTGAAAATTTGAAGGATCTAGAGTATCCCAAACAAAATTTTAAAGGGAGGGCAAACTGAAGGGCCACTCTGCCTGATGTCAAGCATTATTATAGACACCAAGATGGTTTATTAGTGATGTAAGGATAAATAAGTAGTCTAAATGAACAGAATAGAAAGTTTAAAAATAATCCTACACATATATGTTCAATAGATTTGCAACTAAAGTACCAATGGAAAATGGTAGGCTTTTCAATAACTGTTGCTAGAACAACTTCGTCATTAAGAAAATGCAATTAATTGCCACCATGGCCTACAGTACACACTCACTAAAATTAAAACACTAACAGAACTAGATATTGATGAAGACAGACACAGATGAGAATTCTCATACATTGTTAGTGGTAGCATAACATGGTACAACCAATTTAAAAAGATCTATCATTTTCTTAAAGGATTACACATGCTTCCCCATGAATCAGCAATTTCACTCCTAAGTATGCATCCAAGAGACAAGGAATTTTAGGTCTATACAGAGCATTGTACATAAATGTAAATGTCATCTCTCTTTGTAGTATTTAACAACCAGAAACAACGAAAGTAGTCCAACAGATGAATAGAAAAAAAACTGTTAAATATTCAAACAACACAAATAATGGAATACAATAGTAGAAATAAATTAACTACTGATACACACAATAACATGAAGGTATCCCAAAACTTTACACTGAGGGCAGAAAGCTAGTCACAGAGCATGACATACTCTATGACTTCATTTGTATGAAATTCTTAAAAAAAAACAAAAACAAAATTATTCTGTAGTGACAGAAAGCAAAGCCTCAAGAGGAAACTTTTTTTAGGCTGATGAAAATGTTCTGTGTCACGATTGTGGTGGTGGTTACACGGTTGTATCGACAAACTTCATCATAATGCACACTCAAAATGTCTGTACATTTCATACCAATTACGCCCCCAATAAAATTAATAAAGAAAAAACACATCAGTGCAATACTGTTCTAAGATTTGAAAGTCCTTTGTTTATGGGCAATTTAAGATCAAAATAATGGCAGCTTCTACTGCCTATGATTGAGGTACTAATATTGATTTAAAAGAAAAGCCTTGTAAATGCCACAGCTAAAGCTTTCCCTTAGCATTTTATTTTCTAATTTGATATTTTCTAAATGTACCTGATTTTATATATATATATATATATATATATATATATATATATATATGAGAAAAGCATAGGAGATATATACATATCTCCTATATCTATCTATCTATCTATCTATCTATCTATCTATCTCCTATGCTTTCAAAAATCTTTTCAAGGAAATATAGATATATATTATTGGGGGAAATTAATGTAGAATCTGAGATATACGCAAATCCTAGTATGGAGGCTAATGAGAAGTGCTGTAAGCTAACAGTATTTACATAATCCTATTTCTAGCTCTTTTAAAGCGGAAATCTCTGTTCCCAGTCAAAGGAGTAAGAAATGGTACTGATTTACTGCTGCCAACTGACATGAACAGGAAGTGAGCTTCAGGGGATCCAATTGAGACAGGTGAATGAAGAGTTTCCGGAGGTTTGATTACAGTGATTAATCTCTGCTAATTTGACTTCATTTTCTTACAAATAAAGTAGGAAAATTAGAATTCTCACCAAGACTGTTGTCAAAGTCTGTGAATAAACAGACTTCAGGGAATCTGTCTAATATTGTCCTTGTCTAATACTGTCTGCTGTGTGGTGGAGTCACTCAGCAACGCATATGTCACTCCCATAGATTAGAAATCTGGGAAAGGCTTCTCTTGTGGTGGAAAAATGTATTTATTCTAACAGCTGTCAGCAGAATTCTTCTTAGTATAGTACATGTACTCATTGAGGAAGAAAAATCATGGTACTTAATGGCAGGAGCCCAGATATCCGAAAACCTGGGTACAAATATAATGGAAGGATGATACTGGGAGACAGGCAGGAGGACCCAACTCCACCACCAGGAAATGCTCCATGTGAGTGAAACCTCACGTCATCCGGCAAACAAGCAAACAAAAACATGCTGGGTAATGGCAGAGTTCATGGGGAAACTGATGAAAACAGGAGCAGCATTCATAATTTAATGAAAAAATAAAGCTATCCTGCAGGGAGGAAGGTGTGTGGAATGGGCTTTGAAATTAGAGGAAGGAGGGAATGGGCTTTTTACTGGCACTAGGCATTAAATTGAAGTTTGGGCCAAATTATGCAGATTGCTGTGAAGCGGAATGTTCTAGCTGTTGTGGTCAACATTTTACTTACTTATATTTGAGGCAGTATAGTGTAAAACAGTGGTAAAAGTCTGTTTTGGGGTCAGACAAATCAAGTTCAAACAAAGCAAATTTCAGCTACAGTTATTTTTTAACAGTTCATATTGGCTATGAGACCCTGAGCACGTTGCTTAATTTTTCTGGGCATCATTTGTATAATAGGAAATGCAATGGTACCTTATGGAATTGTTTGGGGGATATTAATGACGTGTATTTATTTTTATATAATATTAGCTATTGTTATTATTAATAAATAACAATCTTCCTCTTGGTATCCAACCCCCAGTGCAGTATATAACAATGACTTGCATATATTGTGTTAATGTTTGCTGAATTTAAATTAAATGAATCTTATCTGGAATAAAGATTATTTATCATTAGAAAACGGATAGAGAATCTGCAATTCACAAAGTGCCATTTCTTACAATTATTTGGTGCTTTTTAGGTAAGACATTTATTATCTACTAATGTCTAAATATATGCCCACTCACTACACAGTGCTTTCCTTGGTCAAAAAATATCCAGACAAATCTTCTGAAAAGGATACCGTTCATAGCGCCAGACAATTGACTTTTCTCTGTTTCTATCATCTCATCATGCTTCAAAAGGCCAACAACTGTGTGAATGCCATACTTAACTTTTTCAACATAATAGCATCTTAAATATTTTAAAACATAGGCAATATTGAAGACATACAAAAAGAATGAATAAACAGCCCATGGGAATGACCCAGTAACCGAAGTAAGCCAATAGCATGAAAAGATAAGTGGGAGGGAGGAAGACCCTAGATTAAAAGAGACTAGAGGTCTAACAACTACATATCAAGTATGGACCTGATATGAACAAATCAACTGAAAAAAGGGGATTTTTGAGACAATAGAGGAAGATTTTTTTTTTATATAGGCTTCTGGTAGACATGATACTAAGGAATTACTATTATGTTAATTGATAGTGATGATGGCATTGCTGTTATGTTTTCTAAAAACCCATATTTTAAAACAGTTTTGGAACTATATGGATGAATCATACATGTGTCATATTCACCAGAAAAAGTCAAGCTGCAGGAGGACACTGATATGTTTTGAGTTTGTGTTCCTGTACAAATTTCATGTTGAATTGTAATCCTCAATGCTGGAAGTGGGGCCTGGTTGGAGTGATTAGATCGTGGGGGCAGTTCTTAATGGTTTAGCACCATCCCCCCTTGGTACTGTATAGTAAGTGAGTTCTCATGAGATCTGGTTTGTTGTTTATTTATTTATGTTTATTTATTTATTTTTTTGAGATGGAGTTTCACTCTTGTTGCCCAGGCTGGAGTGCAATGGCGCCATCTCAGCTCATGGCAACCTCCAACCACCGCCTCCCAGGTTCAAGCTACTCTCTTGCCTCAGCCTCCTAAGTAGCTGGGACTACAGGCATGTGTCACCATGCCCAGCTAATTTTGTATTTTTAGTGGAGATGGGGTTTCTCCATGTTGGTCAGGCTGGTCTCGAACTCCCAACCTCAGGTGATCTGCCGGCCTTAGCCTCCCAAAGTGCTGGGATTATCGGTGTGAGCCACCGCACCTGGCCCTAGATCTGGTTAACATAGAGAAACCCCGCCTCTACTAAAAATACAAAATTAGCCAGGTGTGGTGGCAGGCACCTGTAATCCCACCTACTCAGGAGGCTGAGGTAGGAGAATTGCTTGAACCTGGGAGGCGGAGGTTGCAGTGAGCTAAGATCGTGCCATTGCACTCCAGCCTGGGTAACAAGAGTGAAATTCCTCCTCCTCAAAAAAAAAAAGTGTCGCACCTCCCCCTTCTTTCTCTTCTCCCTGCTCTGGCCACATAAGAAGTGCTTGCTTACCCTTCACCTTCGGCCATGATGGAAAGTTTCCTGAGGCCTTACCAGCTGTGCTACCTGTGCAGCCTGCAGAATTGTGAGCCAATCAAATCTATTTTCTTTATGAATTACTCAGTCTCAGATAGTTCTTTATAACAGTGTAAGAATGGGCTAATACACGTACAATTGGATACTGTTCCTATGAAGTTTTAAAACATGAAAAACTATATTGATTAGAAATACATAAATATGTAGTAAATGTATAAAGAATGTAGAATACATGTATGTAAAATGTAGAAATAAGATGACACATTGTTTCAGATTTTTAAAAAATATGCTTTTAAAATATAAAGAAGACGACTGGGCGTGGTGGCTCACGCCTATAATCCCAGAACTTTGGGAGGCCTACGTGGGCGGATGACCTGAGGTCAGGAGTTTGAAACCAGCCTGACCAACATGGAGAAGAAATACAAAATTAGCCAGGCGTGGTGGCGCATGCCTGTAATCCCAACTACCCAGGAGGCTGAGGCAAGAGAATTGCTTGAACCTGGAAGGTGGAGGTTGCCGTGAGCTGAGATGGCGCCATTGCACTCCAGCCTAGGCAACAAGAGCGAAACTCCATCTCGATAAATAAATAAATAAATAAATAAAGAACAAAGATTGAAAAAATAAATATGGTAACATTTTCATAATTGTTGAATACAAAAGATGAGTATACAAGAGTTCATGTTACTAAAACCACTACTTGTGTGTATACTTGAAAAAATTATAATAGTATGCTTAATTAAATATAGCTATGAACACAACAAATACCTGTGTATCCAAAACCAGTTAAGGAAGGGAAAAAAAAACTTCATTCAATTAATTTCCCTGCATCAATTATCTCCACCTTTTATAGAAGTGACTATTATACTAATTTTGATGTTTATTATTCTCGTTACTTTTTATACACTTACTACATATTTGGGTATTTGTAATCAATATGTTCTTTTGTATGTTTTTAAACATCATACCAATTGTATGAGTTCTTCTACAGCTTGACTGTTTCTGGTAGATGTGACGTATGTGTGATTCATCCACATAGCTCCAAAATAGTCTTCCAAAGATATCTTCCTCATTCTTTCCTGAGGCAAACTAAAGTTTATATCAGCATTGCAATGTCTTGTATATGTCCGTACTAGAGTGTCTGCTATGTTATCTTTATTTGTAAGAGGTCATGGAACTTCATTGAGCTACAGTTTTTCTGTAAATGGGGAGTTCTATATAAAGCAATTCTGTCATTAATTAAAGGTTAAAAGAATTTTGTTTCCTCCTAAACTGACTATTAATATCTTCTAAAACTTCTATTGAATATATTAGTTAGGTTTTAGCTGTTAGCAAACACATCTTTACTACCTTAGCAAACAAGTGAAATAAAACATACTGGCTGCATACTGATTTTGTTGTTATTTTAAGAGTTGACTTCTAATACCACATGTAAAGATCTTGTAATACCCACACTGCCTTGCTTTGAACATAATTACAACAAAAGTGAATACTCACATTGTGGATAATTTGATGTCCACAATGATAGGTTATGAGGAAGGCTCCAATAAACCTTGTCATGAGCTGTCTTGTTTAGAGATTTATCTGTCCATTCTCTTGAAGGGAAACAATCACCATGTATAGTTCTTGTGGAACAGCAGGGAATTTTATAAAATAATGCCTTAGGTCTACTCCCAAATAGTATCAGTCACATAGTAGGTGCTCAGTAAATACTTACAATTATTTCTGGTGTAAAATGCAGTAAGGACAGTCTTGAACACATCAATCAGTTATTGCATAACTGATTTCAAGGTAGTAAGGGGAATACAAAAATAAAGTTCTTTCATCTTCACTTAGGCTCTGAGGCACTGCTCAACTTGCACCAGAAAGTTGTTTCTCTTTGATATACAGCAAAAATTGACAAGAGATTCTTCCTCCCTTGCCTAACAAACCTATTCTTCACTTACACAGTGGCTTGACAAGATCATTCACTGCCAATCATTATATCTTCTACCCAATTCCAGACCTAATTGCATTTAAATTCTCTCTCTCTCTCTCTCTCTCTCTCATAAGCTAGAAATCCAGTTCTATTCTTTGCCCTTGCTACATTTTTTAATGATGAAACTTTTTTTTATATCACTGATAGTAATTTAGTTGTTGATGTCCTCAGCCTATTATTAATCATCTTTACTGTGACCAGGAATGACAAGCTTATTAAGTGTAACTTTTGGTCTATAATTCCTTCTTTTAAACCCTAAGATAATAGGAGACAAGGTCCATAATTCCTATTCAGATTTATTTTCTTTGCTGTTGAGATGCCATCTTAAAAAGACAAAGCACTCAGCTCTCTCTGATAGAAGTTCCTCCATTAGGCATAATCTAGTAGTACTTTTTTAGAGGGCCTTTGATTTCATGCTGCCAATTTTCTCCCGTACATATGTAAGTTTTGGAACTGAGGTTCCATGCATTCCATGTTGTTTAAAACTCTTCAAAATATATGATTATAACCTAATTTGTTACTGTATAAGATGCCCTGTGATTATGCCACATTTCACCCTGGTGCATTTAAATGACTCATTTTATGTGTGCCCACATGTAGGCAATGGAAATTCAGACATAAACAGACTTTGATCCTGCGCTGCTGGAATTTGTTCAGTTCCACTTTCATTCCTTGTTCTACTTCTCTTGCTCTCTTTTCTGACTACTGAATCTCACAGTGATGGCAGTGGGTGCTCCAGATGGCCTGCCACTGCCATCACGCTGACTGCAACAGGGAGGTGTGGCTGAGGCTGCATGCTCCATGGAGCCAGTGGAAACTGGGACAAGCGGGAGCTTCTGAGTTGGGGCGAGACAGACACAGGGGCGAGAGCTCCCTGGGAGCCGCTTCAGTCATATAACCAACAGCTGCAGACCCAGGCCTCCTACTCTATGGAGAAAGCAGGAGCCTGACCCTCTCTGGCAGGCTGGCAGCCACCCAAGTTGTGACTACATATCTGAGTCTCCCTGTGCTCTTTGGGGGTTGGGAGCAGGCAGGAGCCCTGACCTCCTGGTTGTGGCTGCTGCCACCCAAACCATGGCTTCAGACCTGGGACTCCCACTCCACGGAGCAGGCAGGATCCCTACGCTGTAGCTCAGGGGCAGCCGCCTGAACCACTGCTAAAGACCGAGGCACCCTCTGCATTCTTGGGGGGCCTGTGAATGTCCCTCTGCCCTCGTAGGCTCAAAAATGGCTGCTCCCACTGCCTGGCATCTCCCTGGTGTTGGTGCCAACTTCAATCTTGAAGTAAAGTCAGGGCCAAGCCCCAGTGCCATGAATGGCAGTGGATGGTAGACAGATTTCTGGGCAGAGGGGTCAAGTCCCTAGTGAGGCACCATCTTCAGGCCAGGGAGGGCCTGATGGCTGGGGGCCAGGCTGCCAGTCCCATAGACTGGAGTGGGAACTTGTGGTGGCTTTTCTGGGCTTCCCATTGCCATCCATGGACCAATCTGCAGGTACTTCCTCCCCTCTGAGGCCCATAAAAGCCCAGGGCTCAGCCAGAGCTGAGCAGATGACAGGACCTACCAGCTGCAAAGAGGACCTATCTTCTCTGCTGATAGCATCAGATGTCAGGATGACCAGCAGCAAATAGGAGCTACCCACTCTAGGGCCTCCTCTCTGCTGAGAGCTTCAGAGACCGGCAGAGATGTCAGGACTACCAGCTGCAAAGAGAATCAACACACTCCAGGGCCTCCTCTCTGCTGAGAGCTGGGAAGACAATGGGATGACCTGGTTGGGAGAGGAGCTTCCTACTCCAGGGTCTCCTCTCTTCTAGGAGCTGAACACTCGTTGAGACACCCTGAATGTGGAAAGGAGCTATGTGCTACAGGTCTTGTGAGCTGTTGTATTGCTCAATAAAGCTCCTCTTCATCTTGCTAATCCTTCAGTTTTCTGTGTACCTCATTATTTGTGGTCACAGGACAAGAACTTGGGACCTGCTGAATGGTGGAGCTAAACCACATAGGCAAAACATGCCCCCTGCTTACCACCTTGTGGACAAAGAGAAGGAGAGGAGAGCTGCAGCCCCTCAGGAAGTGCAGACCTGAGAGCTCCCCATGCCCGAGTTGTTATTTCCACTTTGGGGTCCTGCAGTGCCTTGTGTCTCCAAGCTTGAAGGCACCACTGTGTTCCTCAGTGCCAGCTGGGAAAGCTGCTTGCAGTGCACCTGGTATAGCTGCAGCCTTGAAGAGAGCTGGCACCCATGCTGACACCTGGAACTGCCCACCCCAGAAGCTGGCATGTCTGAGCAGTGGCCAGAACCCACACTTGCTCACCAACGCCTCTCCATTCCAGGCCTGGCTCAACCTTGGCAGGAGTGGGATCCAGGCCAGGAGTGTGAGCTGATCGCAGCCTGCCAGGCCATGTGGACAGAACGAGCCCAGTGGGCCCAAGCAAAACTCAGGCAAAGGTGCTACGAGTCAGAGGTTTCAGGCCAGAAAAGTGACACCCCAAGAATACCGCAACAACTGGACTCCATTGCTCTTTCATTGTTTTTTGCAACATTTGCTCTTATAAACCATCTGGCCATATTTCTCTTGCTTAGTATTTGTCACTTTCATCCATTCTCACCATGTCACTGAGAGAATATCCTCTAATCACAAGTTTTATCTTGGCCTTATAAGCTAGAATGACCAGCATTTCTTAGCATGAGAGGGTTTTTTTTGGGTGTGTGTGTGTGGAAGGGTCTCACTCGGTCACTCAGGCTGGAATGCAGTGGTGCAATCTTGGCTCACTGCGATCTCTGCCTCCCAGGCTCAAGCAACCCTCCCACTTCAGCCTCCTGAGTAGCTGGGACTATATGAGCACACCACCATGCCTAGCTAATTTTTGTATTTTTTTGTGGAGATGGGGTTTCACCACATTGCCCAGACTAGTCTTGAACTGCTGAACTCAAGTAATTCACCTACCTTGGCCTCCCAAAGTGCTAGGATTACAGGAGTGAGCCCCTACCCCTAGCTGGGAGGGGAATTTAATATAGTAGTGCTCTTTTCCATCAATCTTGTTAATGAGTTGTATACACTATAAAAATATAAGGATATTCATGAGGCATTTTAACTTTTGGATGCAATAGTCACCACAATTCTAAAATACTGCCTCTGTGTCTGTTTATATCAGTACATTTGTTCACCAAACATTGACTAATAGTCCATAATATTTCAGGCACTTTGCTGAATGCTTGGGATGGAGCTTTCTCAATAAACTTAATTTTCACCAAACATTGTATTCTATAGGATGTTAAGATTATTATGTGAAAACAAACAAATTAAAAAGATACAAATAATTAAAAGGCTTCATGGTTAAACGGATTTGGTAAAAGGAAGGTTAAACAGAGGCAACTAATGTTCTTGTGTACAGAATGTCTTAAGTTCTTAAGTTCTTTAAACCACTATCCCTTCAATTCTTACCATGAATGTCCAAGAAGGATTGAAGTAGATTTAAAAAAGAAGTGTATCTCAAATATCTGTTGGACAACAAACCTTTTTCTGCTGATTGTTTCACTGGGCTAGTGTTCCTCAGAATATACTTTGGGAAATGCTAGTCCTATCTAGACAAGAACATACGATGGTTAAGTTGGTACCATCATGACTTGTTGCTTCTTTTTATCCTGAAAATGCTTTTTTTCCTTGAAATCTATCCGATACTAACATAGCCATTATGACCTTCATTGCGTTGCTGTTTGTATGGCATATATTTTTGCATCTAATTTTTTCAACTTTCCCATATCTTTCTATTCAAAGTATGTCCCTGTAGACAGAGTATAGGTGCTTTCTACTATTTCAATAATTCTGAAAATCTCTGCCTTTAAATTTATGGGTGTATTCCTTTAAAATGTAATATACTTATTGTGTTGTATTGGATTACAACATATTATTATTTGTTTTCTATTTGTCCCTCTGCTTTCAAGTCCTCCGTGATTTATATTTACCTAACTACCTCTCTCTTTGTTTTGTTTATTGTAGGTACTTGATAAAAACTTGTTGAATTGATTAATAAACTGTTGCTTCCTTTGTGGCACTAGGAGGAGTTCCAGTAAGGAAGAGAGCTGGTTCCTAGCTTTGCCAATGTAGTAGTTAGGCCTTCATTAAATATTAATAGTCTTGAAAAAACAAGCAATTTGAAATCAAAATTGACCCAGAAACTCTGTCCCCCTCCGAACTCTAAGGGAATTTTGTATATCTACGAAAACTTCGCATGTTGGTGCCCATGGATAAAACAATCTATCTTCCTACTTGTATGAATGATAATTCCTACTCTCATACTTTATGAACATAAAAAGTAAACAGTGTAATTTACCCCTCCTAAGACATTACAATTTTATATTTATCTCTTAGTGTCAATTTAAAAAATCATAAGAAAATCTTATATGTTGAAGTGTATATTGTCATTTTTATAACCATTGTCTCTCTAGGCATAAGAATTATATTGATTATATAATAATCAATTGAATTGGCAAAACTGAATATTTTAAATTGACCTGCCTGTATACCTGATCAAATTGAAAATATTATCAAGCTGTTCTCAGGATACATTTTGCAATACCTACAGGTAGGTTACAAAGAAGATTCTCTGAGTCATTTTATTCTTCTTGACTCCAATTTTTTCATGCACAGCATGGGTATGAATACAGTTATTGAATTAACCATGACTCATCCATTAGAGAAATTCTAACAGTGACTAAAAAAATAATATTCTCATTAGAAAAAAAGAAATGTATCTTCTAAGTTTTCATCTAAAGCTGCTAATACATGGCTATTTCTGCTTCATATTTCATGTAAATCAAAGATCCACAGTCATGTCAAAGATTCAAAATATGCTACTCTGCTTTGAGTTATGCTTAATACAACACAAAGTTTTTTAATATGAATTTAATACTACAGTTGTTTTTTGTGGACTGTTAGCTACACCTATTGCTATAATCGTTTAGCCTGGAAAAGAGAGAGAATGTAGCTAGAGAACTTGCTCAAAAAAATCTGCAAATAAATTGAGCCTAAATCATCTACTAAAAAAAAAATTGACTGTTGGTAAACACTGTAATTTCAAATATATTACACATTTGTGGTATGCATTCATCATTTACTGGAGTGACACTACAGTGATAATGCTAATAACTTTTGAAAATAAAGGAGATATATTATCAAGAGACCGTAGAGATAAACTGAAGAGGATATTTTAAAAACAAACATGTTTCTGAAGGTTATTGGACAGAGCCACTAAGAAAAATAAATTTGTTTTATACATTTCTAGTTATTATTTCCAATTTTATCTCATTTTTAATGTGTCTTCTATATATTCTTTCTTTCTAGCTTCATTGGGGTATGATTGAAATTGTAAAGGCATATGTTGGTGAAATATTGTGGGTTCAGTTCTAGACCACAATAATAAGACAAATATCACAATAAAGTGAGTTAAATGGTTTTTCCCCCAATGAACATGAAAGCTATGTTTATACCATAGTAGCCTATTAAGTGTGCAATAACATTATGTCTAAAAAAAAACAATGTACATATCTAATTAAAATACTTTATCACCAAAAAGTACTAACAGTCCTCTGAGCCTTCAGTGAGTCATAATCTTTTTGTTGGTGGAGAGTTGTGTCTCCATGTTGATAGCTGCTGACTGATTATAGTGGTGGTTGCCAAAGTTTGGGGTGACTGTGGCAATTTCTTACAATAAGACAAGAGTGAAATTTGTTGCATCCATTGATTCTTCTTTTCATAAAAGATTTCTCTATAGCATGCTATGCTGTTTGATAGCATTTTACACAGAGAAGAAATTCCGTTAAAAGTGAAGTCAATCCTTTCAAACTCTACCACCACTTTATTAACTAAGCTTATGTAACATTCTAAAGCCTTTGTTGTCATTTCAACAATGTTCACAGCATCTTAACCGGAAGCATATTCCATCTCAACAAACCTCTTTCTTTGCTCATCTATAAGAAGCAACTTCTTATCCATTGATGTTTCATCATGAGAACTCAGCATATCAGTCACATCTTCAGGCTTCACTTCTAATTCTGGTTCTCTTGCTATTTTTACCACATTTGCTGTTACTTCTTCTACTGAAGTCTTAAATCCCTCAAAGTAATCCATGTGGGTTGGGATCGACGTCTTCCAAACACCCTTAATGTTGATATTTTAACCTCTTCTCATGAATCTTGAATGTACTTAATGGCATCTAGAATAACAAATCCTTTTAAGAAGGCTATCAATCGACTTCGCTCAGATCTGTCAGAAGAATCACTATCTGGCAGCTATCGCCTTCCAAAAGGTCTTTCTTAAATCATAAGACTTGAAAGTCAAAGTTACTTCTTGATCCATGGGCTGCAGAATGGATATTGTGTTAGCAGGTGTGAAAACAACATTAATTTCCTTGTACATCTTCATCTGAGCTCTTAGGTGACCAGGTGAATTTTCAGTGAACATGTACTATTTTGAAAGGAATCTTTTTTTCTGAGCCGTAGGGGACATCAGTGGGCTTAAAATATTCAGTAAACCATGCAGCAAACAGATGTACTGACTTCCAAGTTTTATTGTTCCATTTATAGGAAAAAGAAAGAGTAATTTAGCATAATTTTAATAACACTAGGATTTTTGGAATAGTCAATAAGCATTGGCTTCAACTTAAAGTCACCAACTGCATTAGCCCCTAACAAGAGGCTAATCCTAAAAGCCTGTCCTTTGAAGCTTTGAAGCCGGGAATTGACTTCTATCTAGCTATGAAAGTCCTAGATGGCATCTTCTTCCAATATAAAGCTGTTTTGTCTACATTAAAAATCTTTTTTTGAGTATAGCCACCTTCATCAATTATCTTAGCTAGATCTTCTGGAGAACTTGCTGCACGTTCCACATCAGCACTGGTTTCATCAACAAAGACATGGCTTCCCTCCTTCAACCTCATGGACCAACCTCTACGAGCTTCCAACTCTGCTTCTATAGCTTCCTCACCTCTCCTGACCTTCAAAGAATTGAAAAAAGTTAGAACCTTGCTCTGGAGTAAGCTTTGGCTTAAGGGAATGTTGTGGATAGTTTTACCTTCTATAAAGAGCACTAAAACTTTCCCCATATCATCAATATGGCTGTTTTGCTTTCTTATCATTCATGTGTTCACTGGAGTAGTACTTTTTGAATTTCTCCAAAACCTTTTCCTTTGCATTCACAGCATGGCTGTTTGGCATAAGAGGCCTAGCTTGCTCTCTATCTCCATTTTAAACACACCTTCTTCACTAGGCTTCCTCACTTCTAGCTTTTGATTTCAAGTGATAGATAGGCAACTCTTTTTTCACTTGAACACTTAGAGGCCATTGTAGGGTTATGGATTGGCCTAATTTTAATATTATCGTGTCTGAGAGAATAGGAAGACCCAACAAGCAGGAGAGAAATGAGTATGGCTGGAGCAGTCAGAACACAGTGTTTATAGATTAACTTTGCCATCTTACATAGGCGTGGTTTGTGGGACCCCAAATAATGACAATAGTAAAACATCTGAGATAGCTGATCACAGATTACCATAACAGATATAATAATAATACAAAAATTTAGAATACTGTGAGAATTACCAAAATTCAACAGAGATGCAAAGTAAGCACATGGTATTGGAAAAATGGTGGCAATAGACTTGCTGTGCACAGGGTCGCCACAAACCTTTGATTTGTAAAACACAAAATACATGCAAAGAGCAATAAAGTGAAACACAATACACCTCGGGGTAGGCTTGTATACATTTAAAGTGTACCTTGTAATGTTTTGATAGACTTTGTGAAATCATTACTATAATAAAGCTAATTAGCATATCTATGACCTCACATATTCTTAAAAGATTATTTTGATATTAAAAACCTATTTTCGGGCCAGGTGCAGTGGCTCCTGTCTATAATCCTAGCATTTTGGGAGGCGGAGGTGGGTGGATCACTTGAGGTCAGGTGTTTAAAACCAGCCTGGCCAACATGGTGAAACCCCATCTTTACTAAAAAACAATAAATTAGCAGGGTATGGTGGTTCATGCCTGTAATCTTAGCTACTCAGGAGACTGAGGCAGGAGAATCACTTGAACCCAGGAGGCGGATGTTGCAGTCAGAAAAAGAAATACTTATTTTGGGGCCGGGCATGGTGGCTGATGCCTGTAATCCCAGCACTTTGAGAGGCCAAGGCAGGCTGATCACCTCAGGTCAGGAGTTCAAGACCAGCCTGGCCACCATGGTGAAACCCTGTCTCTACTAAAAATACAAAAATTAGCCAGGCGTGGTGGCACGCACTTGTGGTCCCAGCTACTCGGGAGGCTGAGGTGGAAGAATCACTTGAACCTGGGAGGCAGGGGTTGCAGTGAGCCAATATTGCATCACTGCACTTCAGGCTGGTGACAAAGCAAGACTCTGTCTCAAAAAAAAAAAAAAAAAAAAAAGAGAGACGCTCAGGCATGCTTCAATATGACAATTGTATTTTTTAGCGTCAGAATTTCTGCTTAATTCATTTTAATTATTTCAATCTCTTTGTTAAATTTATCTGATAGAATTCTAATTTCCTATCTCTGTGTTATCTTGAATTTCTTTGAGTTTCCTCAACACAGCTATTTTGAACTGTCTTTCTGAAAGGTCACATATCTCTGTTTGTCCAAGATTGGTGCCTGGTGCCTTATTTAGTTCATTTGGTGAGGTTAAGTTTTCCTGGACGGTGTTAATGCTAATAGATGTTCTTTGGTGTCCAGGTATTGAAGTTAGGTACTTATTGTAGTCTTTACTTTCTGAGCTTAACTGCAGCCATTGCACTTGGGAAGGCTTTCCAGATATTTAAAAGCAGTTAGGTCTTGTGATCTAAGCTGTATCTGCTTTGGGGGTACCCCCAAACCCAGTAATGCTGTGGTTCTTGCAGATTCATAGAGGTACCACCTTGATAATCTTGGATAAGATCCGGGAGAATCCTCTGGATTACCAGGCATAGACTCTTGTTCTCTTTTTTTATTTTCTCCAAAACTTACAGAGTTTCTCTTACTCTTCTAAGCCACTTAAAACTGGGTATGCAGTGACAGAAACACCCCTGTGCCCACCACTACTATGATTGTGCTGGGACGTACCTAAATCCATCACAGTGCTGGCTCTTGCCCAAGGCTTGCTGTAACCACTCCCTGGCTACTGCTTATGTTTGCTCAATGCCCTTGGGCTCTATATCAGCAGGTGGCAGTGCCAGCTATTCCTGTGTCCTTCGTCTCAGGGTGGCAAGGTTTCCCAGTCCTCTAGTTGGTCAAAAAGTGTTGTCTAAGAGTCAGGGACTGCAATCAAAAACCTTAGAAGTCTATGTAGTGTTCTACTGTATTGCAGCTGAGTAGGCACTCAAACCACAAGATACAGTCCTTCTCACTCTTCCCTCCCTTCTCCCAAAGTAGAGGAGCCTCACTCTGTAGCCACCACCACTACAGGCTAGGAGTTGTATTGCCAGACTACCACCAATGTTTCCTTAAGGCCCCAAATCTCTAAAGTCAGCTTGTGGTGAATGCTGTCTGGCCTGAGACTCACCCTTGAGGGCAATGGGCTCACTGCTGGTCCAGGGCAGGTCCAGAAATGCTGTTTACGTGTCAAGTTGTACCTACAGGGACCTCAATAGCCCATTTATTGCTCTATTACCCTGTGGCCTTGCTAGTACCTAAGGTGCAAGACAAAGTCCCCTTTACTTTTCCCTCTG
Organism: Cacajao melanocephalus; assembly: GCA_963573385.1. Classification (NCBI taxonomy): domain Eukaryota; kingdom Metazoa; phylum Chordata; class Mammalia; order Primates; family Pitheciidae; genus Cacajao; species Cacajao melanocephalus. Next base: position 9,963 of record CAUYLG010036519.1, on the reverse strand, counting down.
CTTTTCTCAAGCACAAAGAGTTTTACCCCATTGTTACTCCAGCTGGTAATGTGTTGAGTCTCACTTGAAGCAAGCAAGTCTCAGAGGCTCTTCCAAATCCCTCAGTGTGTTACCTCAGTATTGTTGCTGGGTATTCAGAGCCCAAGGGCTCTTTAGTTAGCAGGGAATTTATCTTGGAAGGACTAGGTCCTTTCCTTCAAGATAGCGAGTTTCATTCTTGCCCAGAATGCATCTAGAAATGTCCTCTGGACACTAAAGCCTGGAACTTTTTTTTTGTCTTTGAGGCCTCATGACTCTGACCAGTGCCCTATCTAGCTGTGACTGAGCTGGTATCTAAAATGAAAGACAAAATCCTCCCCACTCTTTCCTCTCCTCTCCTCAAGTAGAAGAATGAGGTCTCTTTTAGAGGTGTGAGCTGTGCAGTGTGGGATTTGGGGAGCGCTGATGCCAGCACTCCTTTTGCTGCCCCAGCTTGTGTCTCAGTGTGTCGTGTGCTCATCCAGTCCACTGTCTCTTGGCCTAGTTTACCACTAGACCTTACCTAAGAGTTCCAGTCCTTATGGCCTGGACTGCCTTTCAAGTTTACGTGGAGACAGAGACTGCTGGAGCCCTTAATGGTGAGGTGAAGGCGCTCAATTTCCGACTGGTGTTTCCAGCCATGGGATTGATGATTCACCTCTGGCTAGGGCTGGCTTAAATGCTCTCTCTTCTGGTGAGTGTCTGCTGAGTTTGGTCCAGTTTGTCTTTGTGCTTTAACAGGACAGCACCGAGTTAAATGCTTGACAATTGCTGTGTTGTCCCTCCCCCAGTGTCCAGGGATGGTTTCAGCACCTCACTGCTGCTTCTGGGGGTCAGGAAGGGGTGGCCTCCATGATTCAGAGCTGTTTTTTTCTATCTCTTCAGTGCCTCTTTCAGTGATATACGGTTAAAACCAGGTACTATGAGTGCTCATCTAATTTTTGGTTCTTACGAAGATGATTTTTCCGTGTAGACAGTTGTTACCTTGGTGTTCTTGTGAAGAAAATAATTGGTAGAGTTTTTTATTTAGCCACCTTCCTTCCCCATCTCAACTGATTGATTTGTGTGTCAATCTCCATTTAATATAGCCTTTCAAATGACAACTAGTAATCTAACTAACACACAGAATTTTAGGACACTTCCTAATAATGTGTAACATATTAAATAAAATGATCAATACAGTGATTTTGGAATATTTATGGTGAGAAATTTTTGCCTACATGCATTTTGCATCTGTCCTCAAGTCCTAAAATAAGTGTGTGTGTGTGTGTGTGTGTGTGTGTGTTCCCCTTAGTTTAAACTTAGGAAAAAATCAAGGATGCTCAATACAATTTTTTAAAGGCTGACACTGCAGATAAATTGCCTACTTGTGCTATAGTGATATTTAATCCTAGGGGAGCAGAGGACACAGATTCAGATGCATTATGTTGTGATGATATCTTTGGTTGTGAATTCTTCCATTTGGAATTCATAATTACAATGTCCCCATACTTGAGGTTATTCTCAGCATTAAACCCTCTGATAAATCTGTCTACACAAAACGGCAGCTGGTCCACTGGCAATTGAACTGCTTCTGGTGACATAATTTCATCATGTTTTTAGAGTCTCTGAAAGAGAGCAGCTGCCCAGAGCTTCAGAAGCATTGTGCACGGAGAACTTTGCTCAAATTTTCTTTAGGGACAAGAAGGCTGTATGGGGTGACAATCTATGAGGATTGCCAGGTTAACAACCATCTCATGAAAAATGTTTCTTTGCTAGTCTTTGTCCCAATGCTTAGTATTGTTAATGAGACACAACTGTATAATGAGGTAATGAGTAAAGATCAAGAAAGAAGAGTCAGATTTGCTCAAAGTATTTTTAAAATTTTAATCTCCAAATGAGACTATAGTAGAAAAAGAAAAAATACTACAAAACAGCTCTTCAGAAAACCGAGGTGATCTGAAGGCAGAAGCTAGTACTCTAATGGAATTAATTCCCTCAGCACACTTCAGGTTAGGTTTTATGAAAATCTAATTTTTATTTTATTTTATTTTATTTTTGCACAGTGAGGAAACAATTTGCATCTGACCTTGTAGTAGAGGAAGACCCTGCTGATTTTAGGACAGCAGTGATTGAATGTGAACTATAAAATTATTACTCTAACACATGCTATTTTGAATATCTTGTAAATGATTCAGGGTACTATTTGACCCAAGTGTATAACTTGCTTTCAAAATCTCCTGACAGATCCTGCCTTATTGGAAGTAGTTAAACAAGGGACGGATGGATACATTCTCTATAAACAGTCCTTTATGGAATAGAAACAATTTTGTACTGACCTCACCCTCAAATCACCACAGCACATAACTGCAGAAAATCAAAGGGACTGAGAAAAATATAAAGCAGCAGCTTGAGGGTGATCTTTTGTGGTGATGAAGTAGTTTTGTAGTATGATTGTGATAGTGTTTACACAAACCTGCACATGTGATAAAACGGCATAGGACTACACATAAATATTGTACCAGTGTCAATTTCCTGATATTGCTATTGTACTATAGTTTTTCTGTTTTTTGTTTGTTTGTTTGTTTTTAATGGAGTCTCGCTCTGTCACCCAGGTTGGAGTGCAGTGGCGTGACTTCAGCTCACTGCAACCTCCGCCTCTCGGGTTGAAGCAATTCTCGTGCCTCAGCCTCCTGAGTAGCTGGGACTACAGGCACACGCCACCACACCCAGCTAATTTTTGTATTTCTACTAGAGACTGGGTTTCACTATGTTGGTTAGGCTGTTCTCGAACTCCTGACCTCGTTATCTGCCCACTTTGCCTTCCCAAAGTGTTGGGATTACAGGCGTGAGCCACCATGCCCGGCCTTGAACTGTAGTTTTTATGAAGAAAGTTGGATGACTGGCACACAGAACATCTCTGTAGTATCTTAGCAACTTTCTGTGAATCCATAACTACTTTAAAATAAAAAGTTAAAATAAATGTGTAAAAAATAGGTGGAAGAAAAAATAGTGAGAACCCTTTCTATCACATTTTCTATTGCTGGCTTCTTCTCTTCTATCAGGTCTCAAATTACCACCCCCATAGAGAGCACTTGGTTAATGTGTTTACCTAAAGTACCCTTCCTACATCCTTCCAGTATTTTTCTTCATCACAATCCCCTGAACTTCTTCACAGTACTCAGCACTCTTGCAATTACATATTTATTGCTTTTATTTGACAAATGTCTGTTCATTTTTCATTTAACAAATATATAGAGAGAATCTACTATGTATCAAACCCTATTCTAGATACAGTATATGCAGCAAAAAGCAAACAAGTAAGAATCCCTGGTAGTCAGAAAAGATCCCTTCTCTGACAAAGCTCGCATTCTAGTAGGGAGGAATGAAAATAAACAGGCAAATACATAAATAAATGTATATATAAAAATTTTAATAGAAACGTGTTTTTCAGAGAAATAGAATAGGTAATATGATAGAGTATTGTTATATGGCTACTTAACACTGAGTTATTAAACAATGCCACTTTCCAGATCTGAATTATCGAGAAGTCAGCTATGGAATGATGTGGATAGAGGAGAGCGAGGGGAATACATTCAAGGTGAGGGGAATACATTCAAGGCATAGGGGAAAATACAACTTTCTTAGATTAGAACAGACCTTGGTGTTCTCAATGATTAACAAGAAAATCAGTGTGCATTAAATAGTGTAAGTGAGAAGGTATCCTAGGAGATTGAGTCGGAGAGAAAATGAGACAGATCGTAGTAGGGCTTTGAAGGGTAGGATAAGAGGTATATTTGGAGAGTCATTTGGAGAGCATTTAACTGTAAATCAAAAATAAAATTCTAAGGCCCTCCAACCATCTGGATGGACTTCCTCCTTAGCCAGGGCTCTTTTAAAATTTAGCTTGAGAGACTGTTTCAGGCCATGATAGGAAGTGGGGGTCGAACATGCCTCATTATACCTCTCCAGCAGCCATTAACATCAACACAGACTTTAAGTCTGATGAGAAACATTTTATAACCCTATTCTCTCTGAAGCCTGCTAGCTAAAAGCTTCATCTGCATGATAACACTTTGATCTCCACAACTTCGTATCTTAATCCAGACATTCCTTTCTGTTGATCCTAGGTCTTTAGACAAACTCAACCAATTGAAGCCCATCTCCCGATTCCCCTGCTGCTTTAAGTTGTCCCTCATTTCTGAACCAAACCAATGTATTTCTTAAATGTGTTTAACTGATGTCTTATGCCTCCCTAAAATGTATAAAGCCAAGCTGCACTCTGACCGTCTTGGGCACATGTTCTCAGGCCTTCCTGAAGGCTGTGTCATGGGTCATGGTCACTCATATTTGGCTCAGATTAAATCTCTTCAAATATTTTACAGAGTTTGACTCTTTTTGTCGGCAGCGCTTTGAGAATTGTCTGGTTTTGCTCACCACAGACACAAGTCTAGAAACGTGCTCAAACACAATGCCTGACATATGATAAACAGTATTTTTTAATAAATATTAATTTAATTAATGTATTATGCCCCTTGAGAAATGCAGAATTTTATCCTTTTTAACTAACAGTTTCTTTTACACCTTCTACAAGCCTTCTTTTGTATTCTAAAAGTGAAAGTACAAATTCCATGGCTTCTCCTGCAACAGCTGGGGTGGCCACAGAAAACTTTCTTCACTTGGTGGCTCATATGGTTTGGCTGTGTCACTATCCAACTGTCATCTTGAATTGTAGCTCCTACAATTCCCATGTGTCATGGGAGGGACCCACTAGGAGGTAATTGAATCATGGGGGCGGGTCTTCCCCCATACTGTTCTCATGGTAGTGAATAAGTCCCACGAGATCTAATGGTTTTATAAGGGGTTTCCCCCTTGGCTCTCATTCTCTCTTGTCTGCTGCCATGTAAGACATGACTTTCACTTTCCACTGTGATTGTGAGGCCTCCCCAGCCACGTGGAACTGATAGTCCATTAAACTTCTTCTTCTTTATAAATTACCCGGTCTCAGGTATGTCTGTATCAGCAGTGTGAAAACAGAATAATACACTGTCCATGAGCAGACTCTAGATGTGTGTGAAAAATCAATTCCAGGTGGCTCCAGAGGAAACACTTTAGATGGTTTTGCTTCAACAACCGCTTTAAAAATGAAGACCTTGACAACTAATCAACCTGGAAATGCTATGCTCAGCTCTTCTGTTACCAGTGGAGGGTGTCCAGGTTCTTGGCATCTTGAACCAATAATTGGAGAAAACAGACAAAAAAAGCAAGGAAAGAATGAAGCAACAAGAGAGATTTACTAAAAACAAAAGTACACTCCACAGGGTGGGAGTGGAACTGAGCATACAGATTTTTCAGTTACAGAATTTTCTTGGGTTTAAATACGCTCTAGAAGTTTCCCATTGGTTACTTGATATACACCCTGTGTAAATTAAGTAGTAGCCCACAATCAGTCTCACTGGCTACAGAAAGTGATCAACCAGAGGCTGAAGTGACGTTACAAAGTTACACGCCTACGTAAATAAAGACTTGGCGCATGACCAGCCTGATTGGTTATGGGAGGGGACCAATCAGAGGTTCTTTCAGTTTTTCATGTCCCGTGAAGAAAAGAGGGGGTGGGGCTTGCAAAGGGTGTAAGTAGCCTCTGGTCTTTTTGTTACTTGGGTGTGGAAAGTTGGGGTTTTCCTTTTGATTTAGTTCTAAGAAGTCAGTGAGAGTTGGCCTTATGGTCTCTGCCTCCAGAGCCTGTTTTCCTGACCCCTTTCTACTCTCCATGTACAGCATACATTTTGTAAATTCTACAGCCACAGGTTCCTTCATGGCTTGTTTATTGAGCTCCTATGATGCCCCAGAAAACTCCTTAGGAACTATGAATACAGTGAATAATTACACAAATAAGATATTGTTCTGATGGAGTTAGTGTTTTACTAGGGAATGGACAGGAAATATAAAAACAAAGTAAAATTAAACACATGGAAACCAAAAAAAAGATTTCAGAAGAAGAGACTGTTTTAACCAACTAGTGGTTTCCATTTCAGGGTGTCCTCTGAGAGACTAACATTGAAGGTGAGAATACCTGAGGTAAGGAATCTAGTTCCACCAAATATTAGGTGTTCTTGTTAAAATGAAAGCGTAGACACAATCAAAGCACAAGCGATGTTTATGTTTTAAGTTCCCATCAAGGTCTCCTTTAAATGTTTGAAACTAGTATTGAGATACCACTTGATTATCAAGATTGCCAGACTATTTCTGCTGTTGATGTGTAGAAAGATTAGAAACCTGCCTGTTTCCCTTTGGTTAGGACTCTGAAGCAATTTGCTGCAGGGCACCCTTAGTCATCTGCAGTACCCTTTCGGTGTGACCATTTGCTTGAGGGGATTAAAATTCAACGTTGACAACTTGAATAAGGCTCTTGTTTAAAAATGTCTTAAACACTACTGAGGAAAATGCATAATGAACCCTGAAAGTAGTGCATTGTTGAATAATACATAGCCCAAGAAAAGCAAAAATAAAATTCTGGTATAAACAAATGTAATTTTTGAATCCCTTTGTTTCTCCTGATTTTTTGATTTTTACTTATTTTTTAAACGTCGAGAGTTTAATTGCATTGAAAGAATCAGTTTCAGCCATCATCATATCAGGCCTATGTGGTCCCAAAACAGGGACATTTCTGGAAGAAGCAGTGTGGCTGGTTAGAAGGAACATGGCAGTTGTGACAGACATGAGTTATAGGTTAGTAACTTATATGTTTTGTGACTTTGGTAATTTTATGAACCTCTTTGAGCTTCTATATCCTCATCTGAAGATGGTGGTGATTATGTATACACCATGGAGCTACCACAGGATTAAAAGTAATCTCGACAAAAGACCACTTGCAGTCATCCCATGATATCCCCAGGGGATTGTTTCCAGGGCCTCTTCAGATACCAAGATCTGTGGATGCTCAAGTCCCTGATATAAAATGGCATAGTATTTGTATATCACCTATGCATATCCTGCCTAGACTACTGATACCTAATACAATGTAAAGTCTACATAAACAGTTGGTATAATGTATTTTACATTTTCCATTTTTCTTGTTTCTTTTTATTTATTTATTTTTTCAAAATATTTTCAATGTGTGACTGGTTGAATCTGCAGATATGGAACCTGCAACTCTGGAGGGCCAACTGTAATATACTTGTCTGATAAAAGTCACTCTACAAAAATAGCCATTGTAAATAATATTATTAAAATCAATGCTGATTCTTGACTAAGAACTCTTAATCGCATTCCATGTATGACCTTTGAAATGTGGCAGTTGTTTAAGAATCTGCAAAAGTATCACAGATGGTCAGACTCTGATAAGCTACGGTGAGGGTATATTTGCAAACATTGGAACTTGGAATTGAGAGAATTTACTGTAGAGCCTAAATATTTGTTCTTCATAAAAGAACTTATGATTTTCTCCTAAATCTCACTATCATGAGGTTGTAAAACCAGTCCAACTGGAATTATTCAAATTACTCACTGGATTTGTTTATTCCTTTCTTTTAATTAATTATTATTTTTTTTTTTAGAGATAACATGTCACTCTGTTACCCAGGGTGCAGTTAAGTGACAAACCCTAAATTACTGCAGCCTTGCACTCCTGGGCTCAAGCAGTCTTCCTGCCTCAGCCTCTCGAGTTGTTGGTACTATTTATAATGCCCAGCTATTTTTTTTTTTTTTTGGAGAGATAGGGTCTTGCTATGTTTCCCAGGCTAGTCTCAAACTCCTGGCCTAAAGCAATCCTCCTGCCTAGACCTTCCAAAGCTCTAGGATTACAGGGATGTGCCATTGTGCCTGGCTACATCTCCTTATTTCTTAGATACTGTGCTTAATTGTATTTTCAAGTTATTGTTCATTCACATTAACTTAACATAAAAAATACATAGAATAAAATAACATTATTAGCACTGAAGATAATTCATGCAACCAGCTCATGACTGGGCCAGAAAGAATAACAGGAGCCTCCTCCTTTTCAGAGCCTAGCTTTTGGAAAAACATTTTGGAGAATTCGCTGTCATTCCACGGAAGATAAAGTACAGCATTGTTTTAAAAGTTCTAGTCATGGAGCTCTAACTATGAGAACTTTCAAAAGCAACTTATGGACTATATCATTAAAATAAAGTTTTAGTAAATAACTATATAGCTACCTTTTATTGGCCCTTTACTATGTACCATGTTTATGCTAAGTGCTCGATTTTATTTATAATCACATTTAATCATCATAACAATGCTTTGACATATATATTATTATTATATTTATCTTATGAAGGAGAAAAATGAATATCAAATATTGGAGTTGACTTCGCTAAAGGTCACAGCTAGTGTGTACCTCATCCAACATAATAGAACAAATCTCTGTAAACTCCCAGATTCGATCTCAGGGCAATGGTTAACTACCAGTCTTTGAGTGGTTTGATCTGATTCGTATCAGTTCTTTAGAACTTTTGAAAGACTGTGAAAGGCATATTGAAGGGTGCATCTCTCCAAGAAACGTGGGATAAGCTCATGTAATTGGTAGATTATGGGGTCTGGGACCTACAAAAATGCCAAGTGACAAAAAAAGTTTTTCCTCTGCATGACAGTTGAACAGGTTGTGAGCATAGTACCCGATAGGTAGTTTTTCAGTCCTTGCTCCTCTCTTCCTCTCCCCACTTTAGTAGTCCCTAGTGTCTATTTTCCCATCTTTATGTCCATGAGTACCCAATGTTTAGCACCCATGTATAAGTGAAAACATGCAGCATTTGGTTTTCTGTTTCTGCATTAATTTGCTTAGGATAATGGACTCTGGCTGCAGCCATGTTGCAGCCATTATTTTGTATAGCTGCAGAGTATTCCATGGTTATGTTCTCATTTTGTATAGCAGCATAGTATTCCATAGCTATATGTACCACATTGCCTTCATCCAGTCCACCCTTGATGGGCTTCTAGGTTAGTTCCATGTCTTTGCTATTGTGAATAGTGCTGCAATCAACATATGTGTGCCTGTGTCTTTATGGTAGAAAATTTATATTCCTTTGGATATATCCCCAGTAATAGGATTGCTGGGTAGAATGATAGTTCTGTGTTAAGTTTTTTTAGAAATCTACAAACTGCTCTTCACAGTGGCTGAGGTAATCTACATTTCTGCCCATAGTGTATAAGCATTTGGTTTCTTAACAAATAAAAATTAAGGCACTTCCTTCCCCCAACCATGGAAGAAAAGGGCCCATGTTGGTTTATACAGGAGTGAGCTCACTACATTTCTACTCATATCTCCAGTAACACTTTTGCAGGAAAGTTACAATTCTTTGTGTGTCAAATCCTTTAAAGAAGATTGTGGTGAGTAATTTCAAAATAAAAAAGTATGGATGCTAATTCTTTGAATAAAGCAAAGGAAAACGATCTGAATATTGTGAGGAGATGATAATTTTCCTAGAAAGATTGAGTGGAACCAGAGATTGGGGTTTATAAGAATGCTAGGGAACATAGATTTAACTATAGTACAGCATCGTAAGAGGTGAGGGAACCTCTGAATACGTGGGATAAAAATATATGCATGGGGCCGGGCATGATGGCTCACACCTGTAATCTCAGCACATTGGGAGGCCAAGGCGGGCGGATCACTTGAGGTCAGGAGTTTGAGACCAGCTTGGTCAACATAGCGAAACCCCGTCTCTATTAAAAATATAAAAATTAGCCAGGCATGGTGGCGGGCACCTGTAGTCCCAGGTACTTGGGAGGCTGAGGCAGGATAATCACTTAATCCTGGGAGGTGGAGGTTGCAGTGAGCCAAGATTGTGCCACTGCACTCCACCCTAGGCAATGGAGCAAGACTGTTATAAATATATATATATATATATGTTATATATATATATATGTTATATATATGTTATATATATATACAAGACTGTTAGAAATATATATATGTTATATATATATATAATAGAAATATATATATTA
>CAUYLG010036518.1:0-45064 GCA_963573385.1 Cacajao melanocephalus | reverse complement strand
ATATTTTGGGGTAAAGTCTTATTCTATTTCTTTCAGGGCCTGCTATCTGTTATGTGATGCTATACTAGAATCGGGCTGGAATTTGGTGTCTTATTGCTACAGAAATTTTGTTTGGTCAGTCTTAAGACCTCTACTTCAATGTTAAAGCTGGTCAGCTATACCTGAATTCCAAAAGGAGGAGGATATAAGGGAGCATGTCTGGCCCCCACTTCCCATTATGGTCTGAACTAATTTTTCAGGTTAACTTTTGAATGCCCTTGGTTGAGAGGCGGGTCCACCAGCTGGTTGGGGGGGGCTTAGCATTTTATTTTTGATTTACCCATACTATCAAGAAAAAAGGCAGGTGGGTGAGATCTGCTGGTAGGAGCTGGTATAAACCTCTTGGGGAGCTTCTGTTCTCCCACTGAGGGAGGAAACATTCGTCCACTGACCAAAGTTAGTTGTCTTACTTTCAACTGATGTTGCCCCAGTGAAGTACCTTCTTAAAACGATACTGGTGCCATAATGCCAAACAAACACAGTGTATTTGAAATACTCAACACAGGGAGAAAAGAAGGACCTATAGAGGTAATCAAAGACACCCGCAGCAAAGACATTTATAGCAACAACCTATAGATGCTTTGATGACTTGGAACAACTGGGATTGTGAAAAAGCACAAAAATACTTGGTCTTCCTGCATAAGGTCTTTTGTATTAGAGTCACTTGGTGCTTAGATTTGCTTTCCTCTGACGCTCAAGTCTGTGATTGTAAAAAGAAAGTTTATTTGCTTGAAGAAACACTTTTGGATCTCTCTGGGGAGAATAGGGGCTGCTTCACAAGCCAAGGTAGTTGATAATCCCCTTCAGGAGACTTGCAGAACCCTATCCATTGTTGAGGGTACACCCCGGAAGATCCTCATCAGCTGCCTTGCTCGTGGCTTTGCATGGCCTTCATGTGTTCTATATCCAACCTCTTCTCCTATATCTTGATATTCAGATACTTCCACCTTCAAGTAATTGAGACAGTCAGGTTTTGCATACCTTTGCTAACTTTTTGAGAGAGCCTTTTTCTTATGCCAATTAACTTAAAATCAATAATGAAATGTTTGGAGCATGTTCTCCCCTTCTGTATTATCCTATCTTTGAGAGCAGGGACTGTCCTCTTATTCTTGGCATCTCTTGAAGGCCCATCGTAAATAGAATAGGGATTGAAGAAATTAATGAATACTTAACTTTTTCACTTTCCCCCAGACATAATTAAATTTTGGCTAACAAAGGACTGTATATGCAAAGTGTCAAAGGTTAACAGCAAGCCCATTAAAACAATAGCATATGTTCAACTAATTATGAAAAGACTTTTTTTTAAATTTAAAAGTCTGTTTTTAAAATTATTTTTATGACAGTTTATGTTTAATTTTACCTGCCTCACCTCTAGCTGTAGATGATAGATTTCTATTTTAATTATGCAGCTAGTGATTACTACAAATGTGTTAAGGCTTTTTTTCTCTCTCTCTTTCTCTCTGGAGATTGGAAGTGAACAGCCGTTAGGTATTATCAAGTTCTCCTGGAAATGGTAATGATACATGGTCAAATAATTAATTCCTGCCAAACGGCTGAGGCTGACATGCTTCCCCATAGCCTTGGTGTATTAGGAATATTAAACAGGGGAGAAAGTCTCTGCGCTGACACACGTAAGTGTGAGAGTCAGGCTTTGCATACCTATATTTTCTATCCACTCCATATGATAAGAGCTAAATTCACTCTTTAGCAGTTAGATTTTGTGGCTCCACAAGGCACCCTTTTGCTTAGTGGTTTAAAACAACAACCATTTTGTTAGTCCATGATTCTGCAGGTTGGTTAGCAATCTGGACCAGGCTCGGCTACATGTTTCTTATGGTCTTGGCTGGAATCACTTATTTGTCTGGGTCAGCTTCCAGGTTGGCTAGGTGCTGGCTATTTCAAAATCACCTCCATTGTGATTGCAATTTTTTCCTCTACATGCCTCTTACCATCTAGTTAGATTAGACAGTGCAGGGTTTAGGAAAGAGCAGAAGCATGTCCCCTTAAGACCAAGACTCAGAACAGTCATGCTGTCACTTCTGCCACATTCTATTAATCAAAGGAAGTCTCAGAGCCAGGAACATTTAAAGGGAGGGAAATAGAGTTTCTATCTTAATGGGAGGAGCCAGAAAATAATATGGGAAAGAGCTTGGATACACAGAGGTTGTTTTCATAATCTAGCTTAGTCATACCAGATAAAATTTTATTTATTTTAAAGATCTGCATGTGCCAAGTAAGCCCATCAGTTGGGTCTCCAGATGTTGAGAACCATAAACCAATGTGGACTTTGTGCTAGAGTCAGAGAAAGGGCCCAATTTTGCTATGCAGGATGAATGTACTGTTTCTTGGAGAGGAATAATGAGTTATTGCTTCTGGACTGAGAGCTCTTTCTGCTGATGTTTGTTACCAGTTTGAAGGCAGTAAAGGCTCATCAGAAATAAAATGGAACAAAACAGCATGATCAACAAATGCCTAAAAAATCTCTACATTAAATCAGGTATGTTCTCCTCCATCAGCATTTTGTCTCTCTAGACATGTAACACTCCAAGTCATCACTCCCTTGTTCTCTGCCAATCTGGACGTAGCCATAACTATGGTGTTAGCCGATAGTAAAGGTGTTAGAAAGAAAATGTTAAGAGTATTGCCATTTTTATAGGGGTCCATTGACATTCCACAGCCTTCATGAGCCAAAGACTTAAAGTCATAATGGTAGAAGGACAGGCAAAGGTGCTCATGCCTCTGAAAAGTGTACTCTATTTAGCTTCTGGATAATTCTTCTCCTTTTTTTGCTAAGCATAAAACTGTCTCTTACTGTCAGTCCTGAATTTAAATGAGTGGAATACTGTACAAGGCACTGCCATATATATTAAGAAAAGGGTAATATTGGAAATCACTGTTGTAGGGTGTCCAGTGCTATCGTGCCAGCAGTAGCACCCTGTTGAAATGTAATAAATTTGGTTGTGATTTTTTCTGTCCATCTGGTTTTTGTTCCTGCCATTTGTAAAAGGTAGATGTTTCAGCCTTTTCAGCAGTTCCTGGAGCTACTTGATAATAAAATCCCTCTCACTAATACTCCCCTTTGCTAATAAATCTCTCCTCTGCTAAGATAACCAGAATCATTTTTAGTTGATTGCAACCCAAAGCCCTACTGATTTATTTTAAAATGTTTCCCTCTACGTACCCTCAGGCTTTCTTAGTTCTTAGTCCAAATGTTTAGTTTTTAGAGACCGAGGTGGTGATGAAAGCCCCATTGAAATAGGTTCACAACAACCTTTTCATGTAATTGAATGGGAAGCAGTGGTGTCCCTCCCAGGGCTCTTTACCAGACAGGTGTGGCTGTCCACAGATAATATTTCTACTGGCTGCTAAGGCATCACAACTTACTTTCCTACCTCTGAATCCTCAACTAAAGAATTACCTTTGGCACTCAGAGCCACTTATGCTTCCCTTTTCTACTAGACCCCATGGAGGCATCTGATAGTCAATAACTAGCTTACGTGAGGGTGGAATGGCCACTCTCATGCCTCAGAGGGAACAAATCAATACTGCATCAGAGCCCTCAGGGGTCAAGCCAAGGCTAGACACCAGTGGAGACCATGTCCTTGCCCAACTCCTCCTGCCTCCTTCTGTTTCTCTCATTCCTTTTCTGATAACCCTTCCTCAACGAACCACGTACACCTGAAACTCTGCTCAAGCTTTTCTTCTAGGAAAGTCAGGCCAGGACTACAGGTCTGGATATGAAAGAAGATATATTAAATGTGGAGTCTAATTGCAGTAGCAATGGACTACAAATGAGAGTGGCTTAAAACATTAAAAGATTATTTCTTGCTTACTATAGTTCAATGTATCTTCGTAGGCATCAGGTAGTCAGTCATTCAAAGACCCAGGCTCCTTCCGTCTTGTGGTTCCAGGTTCTCTAGCATCTCTTTGGGTTCTCAGCATCCTCTCTACTCAGGGGAAAGTCAGTGAGGCTCGAACAAGGGCCAAATTTGTAGGCAAGTCCTGGAAGTGGCAACCTTACTTCTCCACGCATTCCATTAAGCAGAATTCAGACAAACGTGCAAGGAAGACTGGCATACTTTGTGTAGCTGTGTGCCCAGTCAGGGGAGAAGACTCTAGGGGAGGCCTCAGGGTCTACATATAAAAGAGATGGTGTGAGGAAGCAGAGCTGGAAGCTGCAGTAATTAAAAACTCTCGTACAAAAGAGCAGCCCAGGCCCATTGCTCAGGCAACGATGTTGACTATACAAAACCTTTTTTCAGAGCAAAAGGGTGGAATTTTAATAATTAAGGCAGGGCCCAGAGGTAAAATGGGACTGTACCAGGTAAACAGGATGTGGAGTCATCCCAGCTATAGCTGACTCATAGGCAGTCAAGTAATGACTGATTCACACCACGTGGGTAATAAAAATGTTTTAAATGTTTCCTTCCTGGGGAACATGTCACAAAGCTGTGTTAAAGGGGTAGAAAAATAGAAGATAGAGTTTGGAAACTTCATGAGTCACAACTGCCTCCCTCCCTAACCCCTCAAAATAGTCAGAGCCTCTGAACAGTTCGTTTTCCTCCCCACCTGATGCTCCTTCCTGCTTTCTCTTCTCTATTCATTTTCCACAGTGTTATCAAGCTGCACATTAATATCTGCTGTGAGGCTGTTACTGATTCCCTTCAGCTGTCTCATGTGAAAAACCTGGGTTATGGTGCAGATCTCTGAGGCCTTTCTGATACTGACAGTCTCTAATTCTGAAAAATAAGGAGGCTCAATTGGGACAAGGGACAGAACCTAGCCATGCTGTTAAGAGTTAGGGGTCTAGGAGTGAAAAGAAGCAATCAGTGATGCAACATGAGTGACAGTGGTCTCCAAAGGGGTGCAGTGGTGGTGGTGCAGGTGATGGATCATTTACAGATGTGCTCAGGGTAAACCTGGCACTGATGTTTTCCACCTGGATCACCTGAGAACCTTGTCTAAGAACCTGAAAAGAGGAGGGTGGGAATAGTGCTTACTTGTAAATATGAAAGATGTCTTGTTGTAGAGGGGCTGACTCTTTAGAGGACACTCCTTAAAACTGGAGTTCACCTTTGCTTATTATTTTTTTAAAGTGCTTCAAGCTTGATAGAGAGCCTGCACTCATGGAAAAGAAAAGCCTGAAGCTTTAGAAGCCATTTTACTTGAAGAAAGTCATCAGACATGAAGATAGAGCCTGCTTGTACTCTAAGAGCCCAGGGAAGAAAGCAAGGCTATTGTCTCCCAAGGCAGCAGCAGTGATAGCAGAGAACAAAACCATGCCGCTAGGGTCAAAATTCATGTGTTGAAATCCAAACCCCCAATGTGATGGATTTGGAAATGGGACCTTGGGAGGTAATTAGGTCAGAGGGTGGACACCCATGAATGAGGTTAGTGTCCTTATAAGAGAGGCCCCAGAAAGCTGCTCCCCTTCCGTCATGTGAGGCTTCATATTTATAAAAAGAAAAGAGAGGAGAGAGCTTGTCACCTCTCTCTATCTCTGCCATGTGAGGGTACAAGAAGGCAACATTTGTAAACCAGGAAGACGGCTCTTCCCAAACCTGACCATGCTGGTACACTGATCTCAAACTCCTCAGACTCCAGAACTGTAAGAAATAAATCTCTGTGGTTTAAGCCTAAGGTATACTGTTAGAGTAGCCTAAAATGACAAAGACAGGGGCGTTTAGGCTGCTATAATCTCCATCAGCACATTCCCATTTTTATTGATCTCCATAGTGGATATTATGGGACAACGCCCACATCCCCTCTTTAGGGAAATACCCCTATCCTCTACTGTCAGGAATTTCAGTTGTTGATTGCTCATATCAGGAGCCCACCAGGAATCCTACCTTGAAATCACCCTTGGCCTCAAGGGACTCTCTCATCATGGTTATGTCTCCTTCTAGGGCAGCTGGGCAATGCTGACTAATGCAAGAACACAAGGGTCTGGCCCCCTTGCCTCAAATGGACAACTGAGAAGACCAATGTAGACTCAGAACTCCCAGCAGGGTTGTCTGAGACCTCCATTGTCAGTGCAGAGGGAGTCAGCTTTGCTCTCTGCCCAGTCCCACCTTTGTCACACTTTTGCAGGTATATATCCCAATTGCAGGCACCAGAAGACCCTCTAAGCCCACCTCCCTGACTCTGTTTCTGGAAAATGTGAATGAGGACAATCTGAGACCTAAAATCTAAATAAGATGTTTGTGCTAGGAACATGCAGTTTCCAGCAAATTCTACAGTCCCCATTTCCAAGCCACTGCTCCCTAGTCTCCTAGTCTCCTCCCATCCAGACATGCCCCACAAGGATGAGAGAGATGGGGAGGGGATACCAGCAGGGGATGGGAAGCAGCCCTCCACAGCTCTCCCCTCTGCTGCTGCTCTTACATTACCTCCCCACTTGCCTTCTGTTTATGCTAATTCCATGTCTTGAAATGTTTTTCTTTTTTCTTCTTTGCAAGGCACATAACACTTCATCATTTTCTTCTCTCACAAGTTTTCGGTTTCCTCCGTCTAAATGGAATTTCCTATAGTTACAGAAAAGTCAGAAGCTTGTGTGTATTCGTGTGTGTGTTTATCTGTGTGAGTGTATGTGCATCGTAACATTATATAGAAGATCCCTTGTCTTTTTGGCACTTGAAACTCAGAGCATCTGGCAGACAAAACCCGCAATATGGTCAGGCTTCCTGTCTCCCTCCAGCCACAGCCCCCAGCTCCTTCTACCTTATGAGTTATTCAGGTAGTTTGGTGGCCAATGTGTCCCTGTCTATGGTCTTGAAACTCTCTGACTCCATGAGCACCCCTACTCAATCACTGTAACGTTCTTTAAGGTTCTAGAGACCTGGAACTCTGACCACAGAC
This sequence comes from Cacajao melanocephalus, assembly GCA_963573385.1. Taxonomy (NCBI): domain Eukaryota; kingdom Metazoa; phylum Chordata; class Mammalia; order Primates; family Pitheciidae; genus Cacajao; species Cacajao melanocephalus. The sequence goes on along the minus strand of CAUYLG010036518.1, from coordinate 38,167 downwards.
TAAAGCCTATCTTCTACCCCAGATTGCTGTCGATTCCAAGGGAAAAACCCACAGGCGGTTTTTCCCTTGGAAGGTGCTCCTAACCAAGCCATTTCATTGTGGATAGAACTTGAGAGGGTGGTAATTTGTGTTACTGAAAGTTGCTAACTCCTAACCCATGATGAGCCAAACACCCTCACAGTGTGATGATAGAAGATACATATTCACACTCCATTTTCAGTCTTTCATGGCTTGTTGCACAACTGTTAAGCCTATGGTTTCAGTACTTTTGTTAAGAGTCTATTTCTGGCATCACATATTTAACATCTTCATTCAAGGTGCACTTCATGCTACACAAGAGTGGTGTTCCCGAAAAACTGCTTATGCGTTGGCCTTTCTTGAGACCCTGACATTCTCTGAAACCTCTCTGCCCTCTGGAAAGTTAGAAAATGAGTTCTGAAGCCCCATGCCATGCTTTCTGTGCATTTCTCACACTGGCATGATCCCCTGTATAATTCCTTCTCTGATTTATTTTTATGCAAGCCAGTTTGGCCCTTCCTTGTTTGGATACAAAATGTGACTCTTTCTCCAGATTGTAGAAGAAATTCAGTCAGACAAAATGCATTGAGGGTATAGACGCTCACTGTCCCATGAGGAAGGCAAGCCAACCCAGCAGCTTCTAACTTCATTCCTGTTCAACTTACTTGTTTAGTTTCCTTGTGGCCCTTTCCTAAACCACAGTCCCCAAAAGGTGACCCTAGGGGCATAGTTTCGCTCTCTGTTGTCACTGCTGCTGCCTTGGGAGACAATAGCCTTGCTGTCTTCCCTGGGCTCTTAGAGTATGAGCAGGCTCTATCTTCATGTCTGATGACTTTCTTCAATTAACAATGGCTTCTAACGCTTCAAGCTTCTCTTTTCCATGAGTGCAGCTTCTCTATCAAGCTTGAAGCACTTTAAAAAAATGAGCACAGGTGAACTCCAATTTCAAGGAGTCTCCACTAAAGAGTCAGCCCCTCTACAATATTCATGCCTGCATCTGCACCACCTGGTAGAGTACATGGCACAAGGTGGCCACTCACTGAGTTGATGGAATTAAAAATGCCACAGAAAATTCTTTCACAAAGCAAAATATCTTCTTCAACAAGGTTAATAAGCTCTGTTTTAGAGGCAATTATCAATTTGTGTTTTTGCATCTGGGGGTTTCTTAAGTATAATAAAATGAAATGGACTTAATAAGATGTGACTATAAACTAAACCTTTTCTTATAAGGCAGTTGGCTACAAATTTCTTTTTGGCAAAAATAGGCTTTGCTTGGCAAGCAACAGTGGGTCAGGGGCAACAAATCTGTTTTTATGTCATAGACAAAATTGTAGAAGGTATACTGTGAGCTCTAGGCAGCAAGCCAACATTCTCTTTACTTCTGATGCTTAAAAGCCATGCTTTGATTTTTGTTTTTGTTTTGTTTCCAGTGCCAATGCTCCTGGGTCAATATGCTAATTCAAAAGCTAGGTGAATATATTTGCATATTGTGCATATTCTTGACTCCATAGAGGCAGAATTAAAATTAGAGTTCTCTACACTTTCACTAGTATGGCCTTAAAATTCTACAGAAAATTCCATTCTCCTTTATTGTTATCAAAATCTTTGAAATTATGAAAAAGATAATGGTATTGGGCCATTGTCAGCCTAATATAGTCCATGTAACTGAAGAATGAATTATCTTGACTTGAATTATTTAATTGACAGTGACTGGATAATTTTCATTGTTCTGGACCTAATGTCCACATACTTAAATAGGGTAGTTGATAGGAGGACCCATGAACTTGTAAGAAAAAAAAGTTAAAATACCTTCATTTTACTGGAATTTAGCATTCCCTTTGATACTGTATGTAGGCAAACAATTGCAATAGTATTAGTCATATCTAGGTCTTTGACATCAGTAGAAAACACAATTATTTTAATATGCATTACAACTGTTTAAAATATGTTAAATGTCCTTTCCCCTAAACCTGACTTTAAAGTGTTATTAGACTTTCCACTAATTCTTATTATTTAATGTACTAATAAAGAAGCACAAACATTAGTACATCTTAAATTGATGTTTTCAATATTTGGATTAGTAAATTTCACTATAATTTAGTTTCTACTTTGTACTTCTGTGCATTCCCTTTGTGAATTTAAAAACATTAGCCTGAGGGAGGTCTATCATCCTGTCGGTCGGCCATCAGGGCCCAAGGGACAGGAAAGGCTGAGAACTTGAAATTCACCTAATATTTGTTGATACTCAACTACTTTTTTTTTTCATGTCTGGTTTCACCACAGCTCAAGTCTTCTCACCTTTTTCTCCTCAACAGGACCCTGTTGAGGATGTCAGTTATCTACTAAACAGCTCCTTTCCCCATATACCCCAAGATACTTGAAACTCAGCAAAATATTTCTGATGAGCAGGGAACTTACTTAGTCATGGCTTGATGCTCTGAAAAAGTCATTATATTTTAGAATGAGCATGAGCTTTTAAAAATATGGGTAATCAAGTCTGATCACACCACGAAGGCTGCTAAAAAAAGGCAGTCCTTGATTTGGGCTCTTATAAATCTCAAATCTTTAGGAAAGATTCTAAATTTAGAACCACCTTTTCAATTCCATCAGGACAGAAGCTACTTTAAATGATGTGTCATCCACTGATGAAAGAGAAATTGGTATCATTCTGAACTTACCATGTTCGCTCCTTGCCGGTGCAACGCTGAGGCTGGGGAGAATCAGGCACACTGCAGAGTTTGGAGGAGGCTTGCCCTACTTAGAGAAAATATTTAACACATGGGAGCATTGAATGCACTGGCTCAATTCATCAGCGGAGATTCAATGTTACTGTGTTCTTAGTTTTTCCAGTCTGAATTTAGGTGTATTTTGTTTTTAGTTTTGGTTTTTTGTTTTGTTTTGGTTTTGTTTTGTTTTGTTTTTACCGTAGCAGTGACAGTCAAATTTTAGTTGAAGATTTGCTGAGGAGGAAACATTGAAAACTCTTTTCTGGGTTTCCCAAGTAGTTTGAAGGAATGGGAGGTTTCCTTGTTGTGAGAGTGCAGATACTGTCACCCCACTCAAGCCCACCAGCTGTCAGATTGTTATGCAGTTCTGCAGCTCTGCCTCTGTTGTCTGAAACAGGCTTTCTCAGTTGCTGAGTCATCACAGAGCTGAGAAGCCAAATCCACTGAAAATCATCCTCAGGGCCCTTGAATCTTTACCCAGCATATTTTGGGAGGCAGACCAGAGCCAAGTATAAGCCTCAACAGTTAAATAGGCAACCTCTGCAGGTATAAACCCCACTCTGTTTGTGAAGGTCTCTCATTCTTCAGCCTCCCTCTTCCTCCAGCATTCTCTGTCTGCGGGCTGCTGCAACCCTCCCCAGTGGCTGCTGTGGTTGTTCACGCTCAGCTCACAGGTCAATGTGTCCTTCACAGGGGATATTTGTCATCTGATATCAGGTAATAAAAAGCATGTACCATAATGAGTTAAATTCTTAAGGTGAGCTGCTAGGCAAAACCTAGGCGCTCTCCTGGCCAGCCTTCTTTCCTTCACTTCCACCACCAATCACAGACCAAGCTCTGCCCACTTCATCCACTAAACTTTCTTCAGTGCCATACCACCTTCTTCATATCACCTTCTAACTCACCCAAGCTGCCACTGCATTACTTCTAGCTCAGCATTGTCCAAGATGGTAGTCACTAGCCACATGTGGCTATTTTCATTTAACTAAATTACAATTGGCTGGGCGTTGTGGCTCATGCCTATAATCCCAGCACTTTGGGAGGCCGAGGTGGGTGGATCACCCGAGGTCAGGTCAGGAGTTCCAGACCAGCCTGACCAACATGGTGAAACCCAGTCTCTACTAAAAATAAAAATAAAAAATAAAAAAATAGCTGGGCGTGGTGACACACGCCTGTCATCACAGCTACTCAAGAGGCTGAGGCAGGAGAATGGCTTGAACCCAGGAGGCAGAGGTTGCAGTGAGCCGAGAACATGCCATTGCACTCCAGCCTGGACAACAGAGTGAGACTCCATCTCAAAAAAAAAAAAAGAAAGAAATTACAGTTAAATACAATTTAAGATTCAGTTGCTCATTAATACTAGCAAACGTTTAAGTGCTCCCTGGCCACATGTGATTATTGCTTCCTGTATTGAGCAATACAGATGTAGAATATTGTCATCAACTCAGAATGTTCTATTGCACAGTACTGTGAGAGTACTGTGATGGCTTCTTCGCAGCTCACTGGGCAACTAGTGTCTTGCCCTCTCTTCTCTATCCCCTCTCACATTGTTGCCTACATATTCTTTTCAGAATGAAGGTCAGAGCCCATCTTATGGGGATGTCTGATTTGTCTTGGGGTAGCAGAACTCCAGCTTTATTCCAGCCAGGCTCACTTACTAACTTTGCTCACTTCTGCCTGAAGCCTCTGCAAATCCAGAACCTTCTCTCCATCTTCTAGGTAATGGTCACATTTGCTGCACATTGTAGCTCTAATATCACTTCCTCAGAGAAGCTCAATTCATATTTGTTGAAAGACTGCCTGAAACAACATAAACAGATACATTACCAGAGGCTGAATACCAGACACTGGCATCTAGATGGAATCTATTTTCAAGTGTCAGTGGAGAACAGTCATTTTTCTAGAGCAGGTTTAGGATTAGAACCTTTGTTAGGATGAAGGTAAACTGGCAAGGGAGGCCTGGAGAGACAGCCTACTCTGCCTCTAGCACTGATAGGAAGACCTCTGGGCCTCTGTGTCCTCACCTCTAATAAGATATGTGGTATTGAAGACAGAATGCTAAGGTGTCTCCCAAGGTGTCCACTCCTGGTGCACACACCTTTCATAATCCCCACCGCTTCAGGACCTGTGACCCAGATGGGATATATCTCTCATGATTAGATTCTCTTGATTCTGTAGTATGGCAAATGTAAAGACATTTTGCAAAGGCAATTGAGGGCCTAATCAGGTGACTGTAGTCCATAGTCCATAATCAAAAACTATGTTGAGAGGGCTGATCTAATCAATTGAGCTCTTATAAGAGGATTTAGAGGCCAAAAATAGAAGAAGTTAGAGAGAAGCCAGCTCCTTCGGCCTCACGTAGAGAGTTTCTGTGTTCAGCCTCTAGGGGCTTATAGTCTCAGGCCTACGGCAGTCACAAAAAACTAAATTCTGCAGACAATTCGAACAAACTTGAAAGAGGACCCCAAGCTCCAGATGAGAACCCTGGCTCAGCCAATATATTTACTTCAGCCTTGTGAGACCTTGAACAGAGTATCTAGCTAAGTAAGCTGTGTCCTGACTCCGGACCCACAGAAACTAGGAGATAATAAACTGCAATGTTTGAGGTAGAAAGTTTGTGGTGATTTTTCTAATGCAGCAATATAAAACATACAATGGGACTCGAGATTCTTAACTCGTTTTGTGCCATGGACTACTTGGGAAGTCTGGTGAAGCCTATGGACTTCCACTCAGAATGAATTTTAAATGCTTAAAATAAAAAGGATTTCAAAGCAAACTGCTTTTATAGAAAGAGTAATAACATATTTTTAAAACATGTATCTGAGTTAGTGTAACGTATGTACTTATTTGTTAACACATTAAATAATAAAGATCTAGTGGTAGGCCTAATAACTACCATTATACAGAAGAAATGATGAATAAAAACCATCTTCTGAGACAGCAACAGTAACAATAGTGCAGGATGAACTTACTTGCCATTTCTGTGGGTGTCAATGTCACATGATTGCTAGTGCATTTACAGTTGGGGGCTTCTATTCATAGTGGAAGGAAAGGCTAAATTTCACGTAGGAGTTAGTAAAAATAACGATTAAGTTTTTTTATACATTCATTCATTCCATCCAGTATATGCCAACCTGCATTCTATCCAGGTTAAAAATCTTTAGATTAGAAAGTTCCTGAGCTTCTTCTGACTTCCACATTCTCTGTTGGCTTTGATCTTCTGAGTGATCCCCTGTAATTTCCATCCAATGGAACCAGTGACATTGGACTCTTGTTTACACTCTTAGGATGGCTCTCCCTCTTGTTTATCTCTAGCTCATTTTTCTTTAATTACATGAATTACTTGATCTGCATGTGTGAGTCATGTCTTTTTGATTATGTAGTATTAACCTGAACAGAACACAGCTGCGCCAAGGTAAATTCTGGGTGTATCTGTCTTGGTTTTTAAATTCCTGGGTCACAAATACCCTCCTAGGAAAGGTCAAAGCTCTTAACTGTAGTGTTGAAGCTAGGGATGCAGACCTCTCAGTCTACACCTGCTCATCCCTGACCCCTTCCTGTTTCTGCAGCCCCAGTGCGGGCTGGTGCTCATGAAAACCTGCTCCCCAGCCCCTGCTGCCTGCACCGTAATTGTTATAAGTAGATGTTCTCTGTTCTTGTCTGTGCTGTAAATCAAACAATGCACGCTTTCTAATCATTTCTTTGCTTTTTGATTTATTCCTCTTTTTTCAAAAATTATAAGCATATTGCTTTAAAGTTTAAAGTTTACTTGAGAGCTTATAATACATTTCTTCTTTCTCTTGTGCCCAGCTCGCTTTACTATTTTCTTTTCCTCCGTTGGTTACCTTCTTAACTTTACATAACTTATCTATTATTTCTTGATTTATTAACTTTACATGAAGTCTGTTGACTCACTGTTATGAAAAACGAGGATTTAACTCACTATACTCCCCATCGCCCATGGAGCTTGTTTTATTGTTTTTGCTGTATTCTTGCATTTATCATACCTCTATTTACATCAGCATTAGCATCGTGTCTGCCCACCAGAGCTTCTTTCTCTTCTATTTCATTTTTTTTGTCAGACATATATATGCCTTCATATTGTCAAGTTTAGCATTATTTACCTTTCCTTTTTAAACCAAAATTGAGTCTTCTTTTCTTCCTCCATAGATTAATTTTAGAAGTTGAAAATTTTCAAAGAGCTTTTACCTAATTTTCATGAATAACATACTGTTCTATGTGGGCCAAGTGGTGACCAGGTCTCATGTGATGACCTTCGGGATCACTGGAAGAAGAAGGTCCCGACCATCAAGGTTCAATGATTGTTATGTTGTTCACACCATCAAGCAATTAAACTCATGTCTAATTTTTGTGTTTTGTTTTTTACATTTTAGTAAACAGTATGTGTAGAGGATGTTTTGTTTGTTTTATGTCTCTTTGAGTTGTCAATTACTTCTATATTTTTGGTTTTCTTGACAAAAGTACAGCATGTCTTCAACCCCCAATTTTGAGGACCCTCCCAAAACAATTAAATCAGAATTTCTGTGGATGGAACACCAATACAAGCTTATTTAAATGAAAGTATTCATAAATAAAGATAACATCAAACCAGATCTGCTTGAGAGAGGAAAGACAATCACTGGCAACTATAGCTTCCACCTAACATACATGATTTCCAAACGCTGGAAATAAAGAGTTCAATGGGCTGGCTTTTTGGAGAAGCACATTTAGACATTTTATATCCAGGAATTAGGAATAGAGCTCTATTTCCAGTGAGAGTGGCAGAGCATGTGGTTCACATCTTGCCTCTCAGTTTAGTTCAAGCAGGTAGAAGTGGCAACTCCTGGTCCCATTGCAGAGGCTTTGTAATATTTTTAAATAAATTCCTTGGTAATCAAAAATCAATACTATTTAGTCAATATGAACCTAGGAACTCAGGGTTCTTCATTTTGAGTCAGTGACACAATGTTCCATTCTTTAGGTGATTCCTGAATTTCCTCTATATACTTTTTAGTAAGAAAACTCCTACAGGCCTGAATTCACACCTTCAGTTCAGAAGTCAGCTAATGGATTTCTTTTCTAAACTCAATTAATTTCTGTTGCTGAGGCAGATACTTTCCAGTCTTTAGATCTGAACATCACTGTCTGTTTTGTAAATGATCCCCAGGCTGAAGTGAAACAGAATGGTTAATGCATTTTTGATGAATATTAAAAATTTATGAAAATAATTAAAAGTATGATACATATTTAAAGGAGCCTGGTTTTGGTTTCCTTGCCTTAGAGTTATTCCCTCTCTGATCTTCTCTCTCCCTTATCCTGCAAAGAACATCATAAAACGTCCGTGTCTTTCTACATTATGGAAAGTCATTTTGATAAGAATGACTTTATGTCTGTAAACTGTCAGGGGTAAATTGAGTAGAAAATTATGCACTACCCTGGTAAAACCAAATGTTAATATAGAAATTCTCATTAAATGCCCTAAGAAGCTACAGATGTTTGAGTAAATTCTACTGATTGCTTTGGCCTGACCTCTTTTTAGTGCCCCCCTGCACAGTGTACTGAAATCCTTCAACAGATCTCGCCCCATATTGTCAGTTTCAAACCAGGAAGCTTTTTCAGCATACTTGGCTATGGAATTAACTCATTTTCTCTCCACCTTCTCCCTGCCCCCACAACAGTTTTCTGCAGTTCTGTGAGCAGAGAAATGCAGCAAGGCCCTCCTTCAATAATAAATAGGACATCCATTCAGGTCACTCATGCAGCTCATTTTAAATAAATTGAATCAATTCATGCCTATTAGCTGCTTGTCCTTGAACTAAGATAACATGGGATGTTCAGGTATCACTCAGAGGAGGAATTATGAGGGTGACAAAATTTGCTGAGTGCTCTAAGGCCAACTTTTATAAAATCTCAAGTAGGACAAGGGAAGGGACCTTCTAGTATTCTTAATATTATGTTAACTATTAACAGTGTACTATACTCTTGGAAAAAAGCCTTAGAAAGTAGAAAATTTGAGCATATTTTCCAATTGAGTTTTCTTTGTGTAAAATGAATGAGGTGCCATTAATAATGTTTAGAAACCGTGCATGTCCCAGATGACTGGGAATGCCCTGTCACTTCCGAGGGACGTCATAGGGATATATCCTCAACAGAATCAGCAAATCAATGGACTCAATAAGCTTAATTCAAATACTGAAGTTATATGAGGAGTAGATTGATGGTAGAGTCTATGATAGTAGATTTCTTCTAGAATATTTTTTTCCTGTGGCTTTAAATGCAGGCTAAGTCTTCATTTACCCATTTCAGACTTTGCCTTTACTATTATAATGGTTCAGCATTATTTCAAGTTTCCCTCCCTGTCTAGTCACATGGGATGATGTCGTTTTATTGCCCCCTTCAAGTTAGCCATGACCATGAAACTTGTTTGGACAGTGAAATATGTGCAGATATGCTGTGTGTGACTTCCTGACTGCAGCACTTAATTGCTGATGCTTGACTCCTGAGTTTTGTCATCCCCTGTGATGATGATAACAGAGGCAGAAGTTGACACAGAGGGGCCAAAGTATTGGTACAGCCTGAAAGGAGGGTGGTCCTGAGCCCACTCAGGGTTAAGTGGGAAATTAGTTTACATTGTGCTGAGCCACTGGAAGTTTGGGGTTACTTTTCCTGCAATATAACCCTTGCCTATCTTTACTGAAGTAGGCCTCATGTTGTAATCTCTTGAACGAGGCCCTCCAGGCCTACTGTTCTTTATGGTCAGGGCATTTATACTGATTGCTCTTCATGGAAGTTCTGAGTTGCTTTGTGAAATGGACTGGCACTTGGAAAGTTGTGAGCTGGAGGGTCCAGAGGTTGATCTGCCAACAAGAGAAAAGTGTATGCTTCATGGGTTTCTCTAATTAATAGAGAGGAGCCATACGATAGAATCAAAATCAGGCTCAGCACTAGGTTCTCCTGGGATCTCTGCTTGTGATTATTGAAGGAAAAGAACGCCTCACATAACTGGCATTAAGGAATTGCTCTTCACCACTCAAACTAGCTCACTCTCACACTGATAATGACCCATAAAGATAAACTTGATATGAGTAGTTAATTGAAAAGGCCTGTGTGTGGTATCAGTTTCAGCTCTCCTTAGAAACATGGCAACTCCATAACATGGATGTCAAGTTTGTTTTCATTAAATCCAAATGAATTCCATCCACCTGAATGGGGTAAAATTGTTCATCTCTGCTCTGCCTCATGACTTAGTTCTAACTTATGAAATTTGCTAAATTCACCAAAAGGAGTGAATTATTTTAATAGTCCCTTACACTTCAAATTCCTTTAAAAGTGGGAACACACTGAAGAAAGCAGCCCTGTTTGTAATAGGCATGAACTTTTCATATTTAAAAAGCCTTATTTCTAGAAACACTTTTCACATGTGAAAGATTGGAGGAGAGGTATCTATTTGGTTGAGTTTCAAATAGTGCTTCATAAATTCCTTGAAACACTTTTAAAATGTAGTTGCAGTATGCTACCCAATTGTCCATTATGTTCTTTCTCCTATGGCAAGGAAATCTTTACTTCCCTTTCAAGTGGATTCAGTCTCCTAAAGCATGATGTTTTTGAATTAAGTGGCTGTTGGGAATTAAGTGGGAAGGAGGATAAGCCTGAAATATTTTGCCAGTGCTGCATGAAGGCTAAAGAAGTAAATTATCCCAAATGAAGCTTTCATCAGCACTATTTATTGCTGATAAATAGGAAAATGTCTGAGCTGGAGTTCCTCTGGTCTCACTAATTTTTATGAAGTTCTCACAGACAGAAGTGGGAATTCACTCCTCCTTTATTTATTTCCTTTTACTTGGCTCAAATTCCTTTGCAAAATTTGACTGACCCAAAGAGGTGAAAGTTTCCCTTAATTTTTGCCCTGTTTAAAACAACTACTGAAATGACTCCATCTGCTCCATGAGTGCTCTTCTGCAGATATTACGTCTAATACATACAGATTGTTCACAATTTCTCCTGCTCCTTGTATTCTAATAAATTATTATTATTGTTATTATTACTATTTGAGATAGGGTCTCAATCTGTTGCCTAGGTTGGAGTCCACTAATGTGATCATGGATCACTGCAGCCTCAACCTTCTGGGCTAAAGCAATCCTCCCACCTCAGTCTCCCGAGTAGCAAGAACTACAGCCATGCGCCACTACAGCCAGCTAATTTTCTATTTTTTTGTTGAGATGCTGTTGAACTCCTGGACTGGTATTGAACTCCTGGACTGGTATTGAACTCCTGGACTCAAATGATCCTCCTGCCTCAGCCTCCCAATCTGTTGGGATTACAGGCATGAGCCACTGCACTCAGCCTACTAACTTACTTTCATGGAGACCATTTTACCTCAACTTTTCTTCTCTAGCATAAGAAGCTATCTTGCAGTTGCTGGTCTCTCCTTAACCTATTAAAGACCCTTGTGCGTGATAATTATTAGGTTGAAATTTCTATGTTTGTAGGTCAAAAATGGTTGGATATCAGAAATTTTGTATAGTTAGAACTTTATTTGCTATGGCTAGAAATTCAAGGAGAATTTTTTAAACTGCCTAATATATGTAAACAAGCTATCCTTTGTCATTTTATCTTCTATTCTTCTACAAAGAGAACAGAAAAGAGATACAAAGGAGCAATAGCAAGACTGGCTAGAGAAGTGGCATAAGCTACCCATGCACTGCAGATCACTCACTCACCCTAGACCCTCTTCAGGCTCAGGGTAATGAGAAGGCAGGGGAAAGCAAAGGAAAAGATGACAGGTTACACTTGAGATCCAGCCAGTTTCCAGAAAAAGTCTCTATTCTGATGGGCGTTGCTTCCAAACAATGAAATAAGGGCAAATTCTGTCTTATTTAAAGAGTTTAACATTGAAGTATTTTATGCTTTTATATCAGAGAAGCAGGACACATCTGAGACATCCATGAAGACACTTGTCAAGTAATCAGAAACCTCCCCCTTCATCCCCTCTAAATAAATAGAAAACACAAACACAGCAATCACAAAACCTCAGAATTCTCCAGGTCTCCATTGACCACATATCTATAAAGAAGACAGAGCATTTTGGAGAAAAGAAATCAAAGAAAATGAGAAGCCAGGATGCCTACCTTTCCTCCTTGCCTACTCTGCTGCAAGCACTTTAATTGTGTCAGCTTATTAAATCTTCCCAACCCTTTACCTCGTGCAGAACGTTATTCCACTTTACCGAGTGATATGGTTTGGCTGTGTCCTCACCCAAATTTCATCTGGAATTGTAGTTCCCATAATCCCCACCCGTGGAGGGAAGGACCCAGTGGGAGGTAATTGAATCATGGGGGTGGTTACTTCCATGCTGTTCTCATGATAGTGAGTTCTCATGAGTTCTAATGGTTTTATAAGGGGATTTCCCTTCCTTTGCTCTGCACTTCTTGCTGCCACCATGTGACTAAGAATGTGTTTGCTTTCCCTTCTGCCATGATTGTACGTTTCCTGAGGCCTCCTCAGCCCTGCAGAACTGTGACTCAATTAAACTTCTTTCCTTTATAAATTACCCAGTCTTGGGTATTTCTTCATAGCAGTGTGAGAACAGACTAATATACCAAGGAAGGGACTAAGGCTGACAGAAAATATAGCTTGCCCCAAATGGAAGAGCTTGTTAAGTGGGAGAGGACAGAGTCAAAGCCAAAGCAGGCTAATTCCAAAGTTGTACATCTTCTGACATAATACACAATGGCCTCAAAGGATAGAGGTAGGCAGTGGATTTTATGGGAACCAGGAAAGCAAAGGGTGCTAGATAAGGGCAGGAGCTTGCTGATCCACAACTTCTCTGACAATACATACATGCTGCTCCTGTCTTTGAGCCTTTCTTTAGCACCTTAATGAAGCCATATGTCTGATGGTCTCACTGGGGAACAGAGCGGGCTATTAGAACAGGTGCAGTGTCTACCATGCCCTGCCATTACTCTATCCCACTCAAATTACCAGGTTTTTGTGGGAAGAGAACCTAGAAAGCACATGTGCCCTTTGTAAGAGAAATGCCATTGGCAAATGACTCCAAATAAAGACACAGTCATACGGGAACAAGCATAGTTTTATGGATCAGGCAGCACTGCCACTAAATATTTGTAAGATATTGGACATCTGAAAATGGAGATCACTGTACCTACTTTGTAGAATTGTCCCTTTATAGTAGTTTTCATTATTTTCCTTATGGACTCTTTTATACTTAAAAAAGTGTTGGTAATCCAAAATAACTTTTACTTTGTTATATACAGGCATTATCTATTAATATTAACCAGAAATTAAAGCTGAGATTTTAAAAATATTAATTTTTTAAGTTATAATACAAGTATTACATGTTAACATAAATAACATAATATTTCTTAAGAACAATAGCTGTACATTCCAAGCAAACTTAGATAGAAAAGTTGTATTGTTTTATGAATCTCTTTAATGTCTGGCATAATACAAAATAGCCATAAACTGGGCGCAGCGGCTTATGCCTGTAATCATAGCACTTGGGGAGGCCGAGGCAGGAGGATTACTTGAGCCTAGGAATTTGAGACTAGCCTGAACAGCATACCAAGATCCTTGTCTCTACTTAAAAAAAATTAGCCAGATATGGTGCCATGCTTCTGCAGTCCCAGCTAGTCTGGAGGCCTGGAGGCTGAGACAGGAGAATGACTTGAGCCCAGAAATCCAAGGCTGCAGTGAGCTGTGATCATGCCACTGCAGTTCAGCCTGGGCTACAGGGAGACCTTTCTCTAAAAAATAAAAATAAGAATAAAATAAGAATAGCCAGATTATTTTATCTGCTTCTGCATTCAATTTGTTGTAATACATTACTTGTTTGGGTTGACATATATAAAGAAAACCCTGCTTCACACAGATTTGTAGTTAGAAAAGAGAGGACTTCGTGGAGCCCCTGCAAGGAGACTCCCACGGTCTAGGACTAGAATTTGACAGGAACTGCTCTAAGAATTAAAAAAAGAAGAATATAAAATGAAAGAATGAGAGTGGCAAGTGAAAGCCAAACGCTTAGGCAGATAGGGGTGAGCCCCCAGTGAAACAAATCTCCAAGCTGAAGACAGTTTAAAAGCCTGAAAGCCAAGCTACAAGTTAAATCCTTGGACCAGATTGAGAGCTTGTCTTCCTGTTTGGCTTGCTTTCCTCTGACTGGCCCCCACCCTTCACCTATTTTAAATATGCCTACCCTTTCCTAATTGGTTTTTCTACACTGTGGTGCCCACTTTTGAGTGGTGTCTCTGCTGTAACCTTTTTTTGCATACTCACAAGCCAATCAACACACATTCCCCATTCTGAATTCATAAAAGGCTCCAGACCCAGCCACATGGGGGCCTTTCCCGAATCCAGGTAGGGGAACCACTCCCTGTATCTTTCTTTGCTGAGAGCTTTCCTTTCACTTAATAAATTCTACTCCACTCACTCTCCGATGTCCCTATGCCTAATTCTTCCCAGGTGTGAGACAAGAACTCAGACCTAGCTGAGCTCAGGGGCAGAAAGATCACAACAAAAGAATTTTACTGCAGTGTCAGAACACAGAGAGCAGATATTCACTAAATTGTATGAGAAAATATTATCCTCAAACTTTATTGTACTTACATACCTGTGCCTAAAAAATGTGTCCAGAAGAATATCACAGTGAGAGTAGTGTTTGCCAAACAACTGGATAAATGGAAGCACATATACATGCAAACATTCATGGACACAAAGCTCTGAACTCCCTTGACCTCACTTAAGTCAGTACACTGGCACCACTTTGAAAATGTTAACAATTAATAATCAAACTAAAACCCACCAAAGACCGAAAATTCTCAACATATAAGCACAGAACCTTAAGTGAAATTCATGCATATGCTTTGATTTTAGGGATAATGCTTAGCTAAATATTATCTTTTGAAATCCTCTAATCTTCACAATACTTTTAGAAATAATTTAACATTATAGGGCTAGTAACCCAAATACCAGAGGTCACATCAGAATTAACAAGCAAATGTAAAGTTGATTCCTTTTTAGTGTTGTTCTGATGCTACATAAAATTACAATGAGTTAATATTTGTTTTATTTAAAAATAAATTAATGACCAATAATTCAAAACAATGGAATTTTTAATAATAACCATATGCCATGTAGTTGTTTCATAACATTGTCAAGTTTTAAATTAGGATTTCTATTTCCTTTTTTTAATAGTAGCTTTATTACCATATAATTCACATACTGTAAAATCCAACTAAAGTATTCAATTCAGGTTTAGTAAATTCACAGAGTTGTGAATAAAATAAAATGTATGTTTCCTAACTATTTCCCAAGACAGCAAGGACTTATAATATTAGGGTGCATATTTACTGATCTTCATTTCAGAGTATGTATATTATTATACCCATTTTAAAAAGGTCCAATGATGAGAAATTCTGAGCACCAAGGTTTTAATTTTCCTCAAGAGTAAATCTTCCAGTGATTTATGCTAAGATTATTTGGTAAGTAAATTGATATATGATATCAAGCTTAATATATTGATAAAATTTTATTTGGGACTTCAACTCTCTAAAGCTTATTTTTAATAACACAGTCATTGAGTTACAATTAACTAAAAACTTTTTTTGAGATAAGCAAATTTAAAAATGATGAAAGGAGAAGCAAAACTTCATTAGGTTTAACCAAAACTTGATTTAGTTTTCTCCTCACTATTTTTTGATTTTGTGTGTCATTTTTTTCATATAACTTTATTGCCTTACACTCTTTAAGACAAGTTTTCTGTTTTGTTTTGTTTATATATTTGCATCCAGTCCAATTTCCATTAAGAAAGTTTTTTATTATTTATCTTTTTATTTTGAGATAGAATCTTGCTTTGTTGCCCAGGCTGGAGTGCAATGGCACGATCTCAGCTTATTACAACCTCCACCTCCTGGGTTCAAGCAATTCTCGTGCCTCAGCCTTACCACCAGCTGGGATTACAGGCACACACCAACACGCCTGGCTAATTTTTATATTTTTAGTAGAGTTGGGGTTTTGCCATGTTGGCCAGGCTAGTCTCGAACTCCTGGCCTCAAGCAATCCGCCTGCTTCGTCGGCCTCCCAAATTGCTGGGATTACAGGCGTGAGTCACCGCACCTGGCCACCATTAAGAAATTTCATACACATATTTATCTCTTCAAAGTAAGGGGCATTAATTTTAAATGTCTACTAAATGGATTTAACAAGCAATCTGAAGGTAACTAGATTATGGGTACGTTTGAGGTTATATTGATATATTTAGCCAAATTGTGCTAACTGGTATATCTTCACTTAAATTATGACAAAATATTACTCCTCTTTCCATTGGTACTGGGGACCCCAGGGAGTACTGCAAAATGGTCATGGAATGGGCCTGGAATAACACAGTTTACTTACCTGAATTACTCTCCACCTTCTCCACCCCATGCCTTTACTGCTCTGTAATGAACTGCTGGCCAGTGGCCAATCTCTATCAATGGCATGGCTCTCTCCCAGGCTGCTTATAACCTTGTTTCTTCTGTGTACTGGTTTACAAAATCGTTCTTCTCCTCTTGGGTTCACTTCTACTTGGAAGTTGATATTTTAGAGTTCATGGGGACTGTTTTTTTTTATCCAAGCTACTTCTTCCACTAGCTTCTCATGTGAGGGTGACTCATTGGCCCCTCAGATTCTACCACTGGGTCCAGGTGGCTGCTGGCTTGCCTCTCTTAGCATGAGTGCCTTCTCTCATCCATCAGCTGCGCCTCCATCTTCTATCCCACCCCCCAGCACGCAGCTCACTAGTTATAGACACTGCTTGGGTGCCTGAAGGAAAAGGCCTTCCTTTTTGTAGTTCAAAGGAGCCACATGAACTTCACGCTATTCAGCGACTTCCTGAAAATAGAATCCGAGGTGCCTTTCTCTAAATTCACACAGCAAGCATGCGAGAGGCCCAACTACAGCTCAGCCTAGGCCACTTTAAAAGGATCTGGAGGAGAGTTTTGGTGACATAGGCACCAAGGCTGGCTGGCTGTGACCAAGAAGATTTGTGGAATGTCAGCTGCAGAGAAGGACATCTAAATATCTTTCCCCTGTTGTAACACTTTAACATTGAATGGTATTTGGCATAATCTCTGAGTTGGCAAATGTTTTATCTGCTTGCACCAGGGAGACCTGGCTTTACAGAGACACTTGCGGTGCTGCCACACCATTAAATATGTTTGAGGTACTTAAAAGTATTTTAATATAAACTACGTTATGGGATGCCAATTTGATAATTGAATGGGGGATGTTGGGGGTTATCTTTGTTTTAACAAAACCAAATCCCTTTCAAAAAGTCTATTTCTTTTTTCACTATGAGAAAACATCATATTATGAGATGCCTTTCAGAAATAGACAATCCAGTCATTTTTGATTCATGCCTGTAGCTGGTGTCCCACCTCTTATACATCCCCACCTGTCATTGCCCATAAGAAAGGCAGAACTGCCACCACCATTTCAAATCTGAATTCCTTCTTTTGGTTGCTTACAACTTGAAGCTTTGCACGTTATTATCTGGCACCGCTATTCAAAACCAGCAGAGGCCACAACAACAAAAAAGAAAAATTCATGGCAAAAAATAATGCAAGGAAGACATCTTTCTATACTCTTCCTCATTTTTATATAGAAGATATTTATGGATGAAGAAAATCCCAAAAATATATATATTCGAACTGTTTTTAAAGTCACATTTACAAATTTAATTTATTCCTCTTACATTGGCTTTTGATTTTAAGCAATGGCATTTGAAGGGTGTTTGAATATACATCCCCATATATTGCTGCTGAAAACACCTGGGGCTGTCATTTTATCAAACACATTTGAGAGCCAAACTCTGTTCTGTGTGCTGGGGAACTTAGTAGTAACTCATACAGACGGGGTACCCTCGTTGTGGGGTCAGAGACAAATGATAAAAACACAATCTAACAAATCCAAAAGAAGACTATTAGGTAGATTTGAGCACCACGAAGATTGAAGGCTTTCAAAGCAGCTCCCAAGAGAGTGTCTTGAGTTGAATCCAAGCATTCAGTAAGCAACATATGTGGTGTAGAAGAAAACTCCATATTCTGTAGGCAAAGGCCTGGAATTTCCTTCCAGTCGGTATGATGTAAAGCATGGTCTATTTCCCTTAGGAGGAAAGTTCCCATCAGTTCCTTGGCATTGAACCCTGCCTTTCCACATCTTCCATCTCACCTGGTAGATGAACAGATGCTGTGGGATTGTCTGGGTGGGGTGCAGGGGAGGGTGCCATCTTAGAGACTAAATACATAAAGTCTTGTCACATTTTACAACCACATTTTAACTAGCTTAAAAGTAATTTGAAAAGAGTTTCCTTTAGAAAATATAAAGTGAAAAAGGGCTGCCTGTTTCTAATCATTAAAGGTTTTCAACTCCAACAGCTAGGAAAAAATCATTTTCAATGCATTTGTTTGCTATCCTAATACACTTTTCTCCTCCCACAGGCAATTGATGGGAAGTAATTATCTAAAATTGTCCTTATTCTTCATGTATTTGTCTTTTCTATAAAAGGTTCTCCAGGTATATCCTCAAGCCACCTCATTCCCTTCACTTTGTACCTTCCTTACTCAACTTGACTCCACAATTTGGTTCTCACCCAAAGCAACAGAAGATGAGTTATCAATCAGGGAAACACTTGAAGCCACATCGCAGTTGATCTTGTTAGCACATTAGTCATTGTAATGGGGTGAATGGTGGTCTTCCCAAAACAAATGTCCTCATCTTAAACCCCAGAATCTGTGAATGTGAACGCATTTGGAAAAAAATAAGTCTTGGCAGACATGATTAAGCTAAGGATCTCAAGATGAAATTGTCCATTATCCAATCACAGGTGTCCCTATAAGAGACATACAGAGAAGAGGAGGAGGCAGTGTGAAGATGAAGGCAGAGGTTGGAGTGATGTAGCCACAAGACTAGGAATGCCAACAGCTACCAGCCTCAGTCTTTACCAACACCTTAATTTTGAACTTTTGGCCTCCAGAACTGCCAGAGAATAAATCTCTCTTGTTTTCAGCCAACAAGTTTGTGGTAATTTGTTACAGCAGCCCTAGAAACTAACACAGTCATTGTGAGTTATATAAATTTCATAAAGGCAGGGCCTAAGTGTGCATCCTACATGCAGAAAAGGCTGATTTGGTGTGATTTGATCAGGTCTGTTTGAGAATGGAGCAAAGTCAAAAAAGCATCTGTTACAGAAATAGCCATATTTCTAGTATCTGTGTAGCATCTGAAGCCAAACAGGGATATTTATCTTTCTCAGAAGAAAAGAAACCATAGAATTATTTTGAGAGCCATTCAGGTAGATGATACTAGTCACATCACAAGGATTTGAATGCAAACCAGCAAATTAAATAAGGCCAGTTAACACCTATGTCTTTCCTGGAAACGTTCCTCTTTTCCTTCATAGAAATGTCCTTATATATAAAACTCAATTTCTCAGCCCAGCGCTTAGTCCATCTCAGACTGATTAATCAGCACAAGAATGCTGTGTGGATTAACTGTTCCCTTCTTGCTGAAAAGAAAGCGACTTTCAAACTCTCTTGCATCTGAGCAGTCGTAAATTTCTTGCATTGCCAGAGAACAGCACAGGCCAACTGCAGGGAGTGGTTGTTTATTTCTCCAAATACTGATGAAAGGCTGTTGTCTCATGGTAATTCAGCTTCAAATTTCCCAGAGAAAAGAATCCCTCCCACCCCTCAGTAATAAAACAGGGTTGCTGGGAAGATGCAAAGACACTAAAAGAAACATTCATCGAGGTATAGACACTCTGTCATGAAAACAAAATATGCCAAGCCAGTGTCACTGAATCTTAAGATGCTGTTTGATCTTGCCCTCCCCTCTTTGATGGTTGTGTCCGGGACACGCTATGTTCCCAGTGAAAGGAAGCTTCCTGCCAACTGCTATAAAGAGACATATGTAATAAAATGAGAGTTTCTCCTTCCTCTGTCATTCTTTTGGAACACAATTCAATTCCACTCTGGGATCTTGCAGAAACCCAAGACTTGTTTGAAGTTTAAAGATCAGACAGATAACATAGCTCAAGAATTACCTTTGGAGGCACAGAATCCAGTCATCTTCTGTTAGTCAGGCTCTAGTGGGGACAAGAGTAAAATAGAATCTTTCTAAAGAAGCTCCAAGAAAGCCACCACTACTATGATTTATTTTAAATGTTTATTATAATTTATGCTCTTAGAAGCTATTGATGAGGGCGATAGCACAGATTAATACTTTTACTACATTCTGATATTTTGGTCTTATTGGAAGAAAACCCTCCTTAAAGCTAGTAGAACTAGACTCTGAAGCCAGCAGAATAACCGGAAGATATTTCAGGATTGAATGCAAGTGTTATACTGTTAGCAGAACCACCCTAGAAAGGCTACCAATGTTGGAGAGGAATTCACATACTCAATAACATTTAAAAAATTCATTTATTCTATAACAATAAGTGGTCCACCCACCATTGAACAGAAGTACATATGGACTATAAATGGTCTAGAAAAGTGAAATATAAATTCCCATCTTATATACTGTATAATCTATTAGAGAATAACTGGTGTCCTTTCTAGAAAAGTTTTAAAACACTACAAAAGCACCCACTAAGTAGTACCTAGTTAACTGTCCAATAAGTAAAACATATAATAAATTGTGTATTTATGGGTAAAAATGTGACAAGATGAGATGATTTGGTAAAGTGGAAAGAATCTGGGATTTGATTCAGGCAACCTGAAATCCCTTTTTTTTCCTTATACTACTCTAACTTACTACTGTAAGTCCAGGGCCAGTAGGTTAACTTCTGTGAGCCTCACCTTCATCAGGATATCTATGCCAGAATCTTAAGGTATATGGCAAATTACAAACAGTGAATATGCAACATCTTACAGGTAATAGGTGCTCACATATGGTGTTGCTTAATTATTATTGCTTCTTCACTCCTATAGTCCACACTTTACTAAAAGGGAAGACCCAAATATTTGGTAAATTCTGATGGATTATCTTAAGAAAGATACTTACAGCAATAGGGCATTCCAACAGAGGGCTGAATGGGCCAACAAGATTGTCAAATTTCAGACTTATTTACCATAGTTCTGGTGATATTTATCACTGACCCCCAATTGAGGTCTCAGAAAGGGCCTTACATGGAAAACCCCCTACCCCAAATTCAGACTTTAAAATTCTATTCATAATTATAGCAAGTGCACTTCTAATTGGATTGGAAGTGATTTATAATAGAACTAAAAATAAAATTTCAAATTAAAAACCAAAAGGAATTACAGAAAGAAGAGGAAGCAAATATAGCAGGCTCCTTGGATGATATGTTAATTATGGTTGAACATTAAATTAGCTCTAAGCTTCCTGGCACCCAGGGGAACAATGGAAACACGGCAGGTTATATAACTTTCACTGACTAATAAAAATGACACAGGAAATCTTTCTGGAGATTAAGTTAGAAGATTTAAAAGGTGCAACCATAAAGGAATAAGAATAAATTTTCAAGTTGCATTCAAAAATGTGCTTTATCTCTGTTTCACAGGTGTGGCATCTAGCAATGGTTGGAGGTGAAGTAGAAAAATGTACACCTGGTGGATATGACCTTTAGGGCATATGACTCAGGAAGAAACCTGGGAAGATACAGATGTGTGTATCAGGGAACAAAAATAAATTTGAACAGCATTAGCATATGTGAGATAAATGGAAATGGAAAAAAAAAACAGGGCAAGTGAATATTTTTAGTGTGGCTTCTATAGAAAAGCTTCATAAAAGCATCAGATGTGAACAGTAGTAAAAATTTAGGAATTGAGATGAGGTTAGGGATATTGGCCTGGACATTGTATCTAAATTAGGATGCCTAAGCTGGTTTTATGACAGAATGGATTGAGCAATGCCACTGGTTAGTCTGGGTAAATGCAAGAAAATTTTGACCTACTAATGTAGATATATCTGAGCTCATCCAAAAAAGGTATTTTCTTCCTCAATGATCAAAAAAAGTGAGCAAAATAATTTTTGTCTTGGCCAAGAAATAGGACCTAGGAGACTGGTTAATGCTTTAGTTTATATGCTAAAATAGCTTCCTATATTATAAATTATTTTGCAGTTTAATGAGTAGAAATACTGTCTTATAAAAGTAACGAGATGATCAGGTTTTGCCAAGAAAAAAAATATATATATATATGAAAAAAATCCCAAAGGAAAAATTGTGACTAATAATACAACCTCATTGTTGCATTGGGTAGAAATGATGAAAAATTACCCAGTATGGAAAATGCACTATGAGGAAAAAGAAAACAAACCAACTAGGTAGTCTATTTTAACTTTAGTTCTCATTTGTGAAAGAGTAAAGGTATCCCACTTTAAGGGAGATTTCTACCTTGACTATTTATTGGAATCATCTGAAGAGCCTTTACAAATTTATAAGGCAGATCCATCTCATTTTCTGGGGTAGGATCTAAGCACCAGTATTCAGAAATTTCCCCAGGTGATTCCAGTGGACAGTCGAGGCTGAACTTTAAGGGATTAGAGAAGGATTACAGAGAAGGATAGGTAATGAAGAGTCTGACCAACTTAAAATCACAGTCCCCTCCAGAGGTAGAGTCTGTTTCCCTTTCTGGAATCTGGTCTGGCCCTGTGATTTATTTTGACTGATAGAATGTGCTAGAACTGACATGAGGTGAGTCTCAGAGCCTCAGTACAGCTTCTATCTTCCACCTCTTGGAATATCCCTTTTACTATGTAAGGAAGCCTGAGGGCTGGGCACGGTGCCTCATGCATGTAATCCCAGCACTTTTGGAGGCAGAGACAGGAGAATCACTTGAAGCCAAGAGTTTGTGACCAATTTAGGCAAAAAAGTGAGACCCCATATCTATTAAAAATATTTTTTTAAAGTTAGCTGCGTATGGTGGCATGTGCATGTAGTCTTGGCTACTCAGGAGGCTAAGGCAGAAAGATCACTTCAGCCCAGGAGGTTGAGGCTGCAGTGAGCTATTATTATATCACTGCACTCAAGCCTGGGTAACAGAGCAAGGCTCTGTAATCAAAATAAAAAACCTGAGGGGGATGATTGAATGAGAGACCACACAGAGAGATGCCATGCCAATAGTCAGCACCAACCTCTGGACATGTAAGTGGAATCATTTTGGACCATTCAACCAGTCAAGCCCCCACAGTTAAGCCCCTAGCTAACACTTCATGACACAGAGGTGAGCCATTCCAACTGACCCTGGTCCAATCCCCCCACCTCCAGAATTATAAAAAGTAATAAATGATTGTTGTTTTAAGCCACTACATTTTGGGATAGTTTGTTAGGCAGTAATCAATACAAAGAAAGAGAACTCAAAACAAAACTTCTTGAAGATGAACTGTCAAACAATCTGCAACAGCCAGCCTTCAGGTTGGTTCTCAAAGATCTCCATGTCCTGGTATTCATGTTCCTGTGTCATGCATTAAAACATTTTACCAGTGTTGGTCTGCGTGACCAATAGAATATGGCATAGTTATGATGTAAGACTTCTGAGGCTAGATCAGAAAATGCATGTGGCTTCTGCCTTCGTCTCTTTATTGGATAAGGAAGCCAGCTACTATGCATGAGGGTGCTCTAGCCCACTATGGGGAAACCCTATATAGTGAGAACCTGTATTATCCAATCAACAGCCATGTGAGTGTACCATCTTGCAAACTGGTTCTCCAGTCCCAGTCAAGCTTTCAGATGAATGTAGTTCCTACCAAGATTCTTACTGCAACTCTACAAGAAACCTGCGCAAGGATCATTCACCTAAGCTGCTCCCAAATTCCTGATCCACATAAACTATAACAAAATAAATGTTTTTTGTTGGTATAAATCACCAAATTTAGGGTCATTTGTTATGCAACAATAAATAACCAAGGCATAGCCTTTGTTTTTGAATGAATTGTATCTGATGAAATAGGCCCGATGTGTAAGTACATGAGGAGGATGAGGAAAATTCAGCATTTAGAATTAAAGTTCAAGGTATGTGGTAAATAGCATTGTGGTGAAATAGATAAGCAGTGCTTTGTAAGCTGGGGAAATGAAAAGGGGTGTATCTGAGGAGTACAGAGTGAATGATAATGTTTTTTGGGAGCAGGTTTCAGTCCTCTTTGAGGTGAAAATGTACCTCTACATGGGGATTTAGTAGCTTCAGTTGGAAAGACTGGAAAACTGCAGGTTCGTAGACTGTCAATTACACACATTTCCAGGGAACTGCAGAAACCACTTATAACTGAGAAAAATCGTAGAAATTCATGTTAACAGGTGATAAAGAGAAATGCATTATTCGTGGAGCAAGTGCTAGCTAAGGACCAAACTAACAAAAAAAAAGAGAGTTGGGAAAATGAGGAGACAGCCTGTGCAACAGAACCAGGATGGAGAAAAAGAAAATAGAAGTCACAAGTAAGGAAAATGAGTTTGTAAGTATATTTTTAAAGTTTTAGGAGGGTTTTTGTTCTTTTTAAACTGCTATAACTATAACCAAGCACGTCAAAATCCAATACTGGTGTCAATCTAAGAAAGAAGAATTATTATATAGCTACTGTCTTTGAGTCTAAAGTCCACCTGAAATTATGGTAATAAAAATGATTAGAAAAATATCTTCACTTGGCTCACTGAGCAGTCTCCTTTCTCAGCTTTCCCTTTTAAATAACTTTTTATTATAAAAATTTTTTTAAATATGTAAAAGTAGAGTGAATAATAATGAACCTCCATCTAATTAGTATCCAGCACCAACAATTATCAAACATTTGCATACCTCTACCATTGCCCATTCATACTCATACCCACTACTCTTCCCATTTCATCCCGTTTTAGACTGTTTTACACAAATCTCAGTTATTGTATCATCTTGAATATGTCAGATAAAGACTCTATTTAAAACATAATCAAAATATCATTACTATCCCTGAAGAAATAACAATAATATCTTAACATTAGCCAATCACCAGGATTAAAATGTATTTGACTGTTTAATATTTTTTAAATGTTTGTTTGTACAAATCAAGATCCAAGGTGGTCCTTATATTACATTAGTTGTGCCATATCTCTTAATCTCTTATATCTCTCTATATCTCATATATCTCTTGCAATGTGTAGTTTCCTCATCATCTCTTTTGTTTCTTTGAAACACATCTTAAAGAAACTGGGAGTTTGACCAGTAGAAGTCTTCACAGCAGCATTTGGATTATTGCATCTTTAGGGTGTGTTTTAACATGTTCCTCTGTTTTCTGTAGTACCTGTTCTTTTCTTTCTCTCTCTTTTTTGTTTTTTTGAGACAGAGCCTTGCCACGTAGCTCAGGCTGGAGTGCAGTGAGGCAATCTCGACCCACTACAACCTCCCTGTCCTGGGTTCAAGCGATTCCTCTAACTCAGCCTCCTGAGTAGTTGGGACTACAGGCACTTGCCCCCATGCCCAGCTAATTTTTTTTTTTTTTGTATTTTTAGTAGATATGGGGTTTTGCCATGTTGACCACGGTGGTCTCATCTCCTGGCTTCAAGTGTCTTGGCCTCCCAAAGTGCTGGGATTACAAGCATGTGCCACTGCGCTCAGCCATTTGTACATTTTTAATTAGATCTAGGATCATGATTAGATTCACATTTGATATTTTTGACAAAAATACCTCACAGGTGTTTATCTCTTCCATGAGTGACCCAAAAATATCTGATTGTCTTCCTTTTTGTTTTTTCAAAGGATATTAAATCCATAATTTGTTATAGATTATAAAATGGTAATATTCTAATTCTATAATTTCTCCAAAAAATTTTCTTGTATTAAGTATTTCTTAGTGTGCAAAACAATTCATATAGCAAACATAGAATAAATGTTTATTTTATTTTTGTTTACCAATTTTCCAAACAATAGAAACAATTTACAAACAAATTGTTTCCTAGCATCTTCCAAATATGAACAGTACATTTATTGGTATTTTTAGGAACTCATGAATTTAAATATATTTGATGTTTTTCAATTCATTGGAAGTATTATTCACATTGATATTCAAACTGTTCCCTTACTGGCCAAATTGTTTTTTTGAAGTTAATCTCTGTATCCATTTGACATGATACAAATAATGTTTGATAACTTTTTTCCCTTTGTTTTCTCTTTAACTTTTTATTTTAAAATAATTATAGACTCATATGAAGCTGGAAAAAAAAAACACAATGCTTTCCTATACCCTTTACCAGCTTCCCACAGAAGTAACATGTTACATAACTATAGTATATTATCTAAACCTGGAAATTGACCCTGGCACCATACAATTAATTAGACTATAGCACTTATTGAGTTTCATCATTGTACATACACACTCTGTGTGTATGTGTGTGTGTGTGTGTGTTGTTCTATGACATTTTATTACATGTGTAGATATAACCACCAACATATTTTGTAACTTCTTTATTTTCTGGTATAACATGAAATTTTACAAGTATCTTTTCTATTTCCTGTCTTAGCCCTAAGATCAGCTATTTCTTCAAGATGTCATGGTTGCTTGTAGTGGGGCACGGTATGCAGAAACCATAGAATGGAATTTATTAGTTTTTATTGTCTTTGGCTTGGCCATGGTATCTAGAACTGATCAGTATACAACACTGTGGAAAACCTTACACACACACACACACACACACACACACACACACACTCACACACATCATGACTTCTAATTGATAATTCCAAGACAAATTCAGGACTGTAGAGATTTTACTTAATTTTAACAACATTATATTTCTATTTTCTTCATCCTGTGCCAAAAAAATTCTCTTTTCTCAATCCCATCAAGATAATTTCAATTCACTTTATTCCACAGGATTCACAGAACATTGTCAGAATAGTAATGCCATCACTACTACCAAAACCATTATTATTTAAAACAGGCTAAGCTTTAAAACATTATTTGTACATAGGATAGATCCCAATAGTGATGTACAATTCAAACATTACTTTGAACAGTTTCTTTCTGTACAGTTACACTGGAAGCTTGATGTACAATTTGTTGTTGCATTTGTTTTATTTGATATTTAAATTTTGGAAACTGCTTGTAAGTCTCAATTGCATTTAATATAAATGTAAAATACTTACCTGATTACCAAACCAATTTATAAAATAGGGTATATGCAGGATGATATGGTTTGACTATGTCCTCACCCAAATCTCATCTTGAATTCCTATATGTTGTAGGAGGGCCCCAGTGGGAGGCAGTTGAATCATGGAGGCAGGTATTTCCCATGCTTTTCTCATGATAGTGAATAAGTCTCACGAGACCTGATGGATTTAAAAATGGGAGTTTCCCCGTACAAGCTCTCTCTTTGCTTGCTGCCATCCATGTAAGATGTGACCTGTTCCTCCTTGCCTTCCACCATGATTGTGAGGCTTCCCTGGACACATGGAATTAAAAGTCCATTACATCTCTTTCTTTTGTAAATTTTCCAGTCTCAGGTATGTCTTTATCAGCAGTTTGAAAACAGACTACCAGTAGAGTGGGGTGCTGATGTAGATACCTGAAAATGTGGAAGTGACTTTGGAGCTGGGTAACAGGCAGAGTTTGGAACAGTTTTGAGGGCTCAGAAGGAGATAGAAAAATGTGGGAAAGTTCAGAACTTCCTAGAGACTTGTTAAATGACTTTGACAAAAATGGACAATGAAATCCAGGCTGAGGTAGTCTCAGATGGAGATGAGGAGCTTGTTGGGAACTAAAGCAAAAGTGACTATTGTTATGTTTTATCAAACAGACTGGTGGCATTTTGCCCCTGCCCTAGAGATTTGTGGAACTTTGAACTTGAGAGAGATGATTTAGGATATCTGGCAGAATAAATTTCTAAGCAGCAAATAATTCAAGATGTGACTTGGGTGCTGTTAAAGGCATTCAGTTTTATAGGGGAAACAGGGCAGAAAAGTTCAGAAAATTTGAAGCCTGATGATGTAGTAAAAAAGAAAATCCTATATTCTGAAATTAAAGCTGGCTGCAGAAACTTGCATAAGTAGTGAGGAGCAGAATGTTAATCCCCAAGACAATGGGGAAAATGTCTCCAAGGCATATCAAAGACCTTCATGACAAACCTTCTGTCATAGGCCCGAAGGCCTAGGAAGAAAAAGTGGTTTCATGGGCTGAGTCCAGGGTCCCTGCACTGTGTGCAGTCTACTGAGTTGGTGCCCTGCATCCCAGAAGCTCCAGCGATGACTAAGAGGGGCAATGTAGAGCTAGAGTTTGACTAAAAGGGGCCAATGTAGAGCTAGAGTTGTGGTTTCAAGCAGTGCAATCCCCAAGCCTTGGTAGCTTTCACATGGTGTTGAGCCTTCGAATGCACAGAAGTCAAGAATTGGGGTTTGGGAACCTTTGCCTAGATTTCTGAAGATCCATGGAAATGCCTGGATGCCCAGGCAGAAGTTTGCTGCAGAGGTGGGCCCTCATGCAGAACCTCTGCTAGGGCAGTGTGGAAGGGAAACGTGGGGTCAGAGCCCCCACACAGTGTCCCTACTGGGTCACTGCCTAGTGGAGCTGTGAGATGAGGGCCACCATCCTCCAGACCCCAGAATGGTAGATCCACTGACAGCTTGCACCGTGCACCTGGAAAAGCTGCACACACTCAATACCAGCTCATGAAAGCAGCCAGGAAGGACGCTGTACCTTGCAAAGCCACAGGGGCAGAGCTGCCCAAGACCATGGGAACCCACTTCTTGCATTGGTGTGACATGGATGTGAGACACGGAGTCAAAGGAACTTTAAAATATGACTACCCTGCTGGATTTCGAACTTGCATGGGGCCTATAGCCCCTCTGTTTTAGCCAATTCCTCCCATTTGAAATGGCTGTATTTGCCAGTGCCTGTACTCCTGTTGTATCTAGGAAGTAAATAACTTGCTTTTTATTTTATAAGTTTACAGGCAAAAGAACTTCCCTTGTTTCAGCTAAGACTTTAGACTGTAGACTTTCAAATTAATGCTGAAATGAGTTAAGATATTGAGGGACTGTTGGGAAGGCATGATTGGTTTTGAAATTTGAGGACATTAGATTTAGGAGGGGCCAGGTGTGGAATAATATGGTTTGGCTGTGTCTCCACCCAAATCTCATCTTGAATTCCCACGTGTTGTGGGAGGGACCCTGTGAGATGTAGTTGAATCATGGGGGCACGTCTTTCCCATGCTTTTCTCGTGATAGTGAATAAATCTCACAAGACAAGATTGTTTCAGAAATGAGAGTTTCTCTCTCTGTGCAACCTCTCTTTTGCTTGCTGCCATCCATGTAAGAAGTGACTTGTACTTCCTTGCCTTCCACCATGATTGTGAGGCTTCTCCAGCCATGTGAAACTGTAAGTCCATTAAACCTCTTTCTTTTGTAAATTGTTCAGTTGCAGGTATGACTTTATCAGCAGCATGAAAACAGATTAATACACAGGGTAGTCTAGTTTCTATCTCTTTTCCAAAATTCAGTTTGTTCACTATTTGTATTTGTAGTATATGGCATTCTCTCTCTGTCTTCACACACACACACACACACACACCTCCTTATATGTACACATACATGCTGATAAATATACATACATATGTGTATATGTATTTATATATTCTAATATCTTTAATACCTCAATATCTCTTTACAAAATATTTAGACTTCACATTTAAAAAAATTGTCCATTATTTCCTAACTCTGAGCAACTGTGAATTTAACTAGCTATATTTTATTCCCATGGGGCCTCTTTTAATATAGCGTTCTTTATTCAAAGTTTAATAACATAACATCAATCTGCCATATTAATTCCTTAGTTGTAGAAGTCTAGGCTTTGCATGTCTCCATCAGTGTTTTGTTCAATTGTTTTTCTTTCAATAATAGATAGATTATAGAGGCATTGTTTCTCAACTATCGTTTCTAAAATGCAACCTGAACCTCAAAATACACCAAGGTAATTTTTTTAAACAGATAAAATAAACGTCTATGATAATACTATGAAAAAGAGAGAAATTGTTTATGTACAGTGAAACTAAATAATTTCAATGAAGAACGGTGATATGAAGATATCAAACAAATTGTCAATTTCTCTAAAAACTACTAACAAAAGCAGCCTAAAGTTACCAGGTAGAGTGAAGAAGACAGAAACACTGAAAACAGTTCTATAACTATGAAGGAGTGGCCACTGAGCCAAAACAAACAAACAAACAAACTGTAATTTACCAAAATAAAGGTCATGAGCCTCAGAATTTTATTGCAAGACAGGAGTGTTTTTTTTCCCCCAGATGGGATAACTTCTAACTGCTGAGAGGTAAGACTGTTGGATTCCTTGCCTCACTTTCCAGACATTTTTTAAATTGTTTTGAGACTAATGGCCTTCTTTTAAAGCAGACATCAAGAGCAAACGTCTAAGAGGGCGTCTGTGAATACATATCACAATAACAAGAAGTGAAATCATAAAAAATAAAGGAAGAAATATAAAAAAACCAAACAGCAGTTACAGGAATATGCGTCAAAGGAGCAATTAATTTAGCTAGCAGAACACTTAAAACAAACATTTATTTAGAAAAAGAAACGTAGTTACTAAGGGAAAACAGTATTAGATGCCAGACAATATAAACTCAAAGTCTGTGCTTTTAACCATCATGTAATTCTGCTAAATAAAACTGAAAAAAAGGAAGAAACAAAGGCAAACATAGAAGTGAATGTGTTAATAGAAAATGTGAAAAATAATACATTCAAAGATTGTTTCTTTGAATGAATTAGATATATTAAACACTAACATAAAATCAGAAAAAAATGAAAATGCAAACAATCCAAATTAGAAATAAGAACAAGGAATTAGCCAAAAGTTAGAGGACATTAAGAAAATCATAAAGGAATAACTTCCTCAACTACACAAATAAGTTTGAAAGTCTGGTTGGAATGGAAAATATAAATTATTACAATTTGATTCAAGATAAATAACCTTAAGTAGACCATCAGCCATAGGGTAAATAATTGTGAATGTATTCTATATAATATGTCTCTGGAAAAAAAAATGTCAGGCTCAGATGGTTTCACAGATTCAATTCTACCAATATTTCAAGGAGTATTTAAGTCCAATTTTATTCAAATGATTTCATATAATACAGAAGTAAGAAAGGCTTCCAAATATTTTTTAGGATAATATACAGGCCACCACCTTGAAAAAATGAAAGGGATAAAAATAACACATAGAACCACACAATTACAGACCAAAATCCAGGCTATTCTCAATACAAAGCAAATAATCTCTTTAAAAGCAGATTACTGTTTCTGAAAGAGTGTTCCTCTCCTCTTACCAGATGTCCCCAACAGATCCCTGTAAAACCCAGTCTGTAGAGTAGCTAACAATGCCCTCTGTGACCTGCTCACTCTATTCTAGCCAGATGCAGGTACCCTCCTATCTTAGGTCTTTTATCCTCTGGAGCTTCCTGTGGAATAATTTTCCCCATATATCCTCCTGGCTAATGCCCTCCTTCAAGTCTTTGTCAAATCTCACCTTTTAGAAATGAGCTCTGCCCTAATTATTTCTAATCATTCTATCTAAATTAGCAACCAGTTCCCATACTCTCTCTGGATCCCTCTTCCCTGCCTCTGTTTGTTTCTGATAGTAATTATCACTTTGCACCATGTTATGTAAATGACCTGACTCTTGTTTGTCTAGCCCTATCGGAATGTTAAGTTCCAGATAGTGAAGTCACTTTTATCTGTTTTGTTTGTTGATGTATTCCAAACATCTAGATAGTGCTGGGACATAATAAACTCTCATTATGTATTTATTAAATTAATTGATTTTAAAAAGTTATTTCTACTATTTTCTTTGTTCTCTCTTTTTGAAATTCAAGTTTCATTACTTATATATTTACTATTATGTATATATTGAACTTCTTGGAGTGAGTCACTAATTTTCCTGTCTTTTAAAAAGCATTTTTAAAAATCTCTTCTGGTTCTACTTTCTGAAATTATTCTGAAACTTTCTCCTCTAGTCTCTGAATATGCTTTTTTTTTTCATTTCTGCTGTAATATTTTTAATTTTCAAAGACACTATAGTGCTTTCTAATTTTTCTTTTTTACACAGCATTCTCTTCCTATTTCCTGGATGTCATATCTTTCTTAATCTTTCTGAATAATATGCTAAATGTAGGATTTTAAGGGGAGCTTTTTTTCCAACCCATTTTGTAATTATAGAAACAAAAAAGGAACTGATAACAGTGAAATCCTATTGGAAGTAGGAGCTAGGGGAGGGGAGTCTTTCATTTTTCATTTTATATCCTTTAGGACTATTTTAATCTCTTGCATTATGAATGTATTACTTTTATAATTATATTATTAATAATAATAATGATAAGGTAGAGGAGAAGGAAAAGGAAAAGTCATTAATTAGATAAGCACTGTGACCTTTGACCAATGCCTTTATAATATTTATGCAGCATCAAGAAAAGAAGTACCACTACCTATCGGCATAATACCTACAAATACATAATACATAAAAGGAATACCTATCAACATAGACCCAGACAAAATTCAGGTTTCATCAGGCACCTTAATGCCCATCTGCATTCTATAGTAGTTCTTCAATGCATAATTTAGATTCCCTGTAATGAGTTCTACTAACTGATGTGTCTACTCATCCTTATCTATTGCAGAGTAGGACTATGATGAAGGATTTTAATGTGATCTGGAATTTTATTCATCTGTAGTTATGCTACTTGTGTCTTACAGGGCAATGTAGGCTATCTTCAGCCTACTGTCCAGGAATCTAAAGGTTTAACTTTCTTTCAATTATCATTTGGTAGTTTCTACTTTGGCTATTGGGCCCAGTCTGTTTGCTATTTGACTATTGGGCCCCACCTATGTGTTTGCATAAACCTTGAGTGTTTTCTTTGTGAACATGAGCTGGGAAGCTGAGCCATCATTTCCAGAGAAGGTGATTTAAGCTTCATATCCAAGTTTGGACAGTTTGGACCAAGCTCAGATGTACCATGTTTGGGGCCATTTAGGGTAGGCATTCCTTGCCTAAACCCATATTCCTGTGCCAGTTTCCTTATGTAGATATATGAAGGCCCCATATGATAAGCAGAAGACACCAGGTAGCCTGCTTTTGTAATTCTCCACCTATCTGAGGGGCCCCAAAAGAGGACTGGTCATGTAGCATCAAGAGCTGATTTTTCACTGAGATTTCACTCCAGACCTTCGGCTTCCACTTGCCCTGCCAGCTTCATGGCCCAGGGCCTTATGCAGACTGACATTGATTCTAGAATATACTTCCTTATGTCAATTTTTTGTCCTTTTCTGTTTTCCACAGTACAGTGTGCAGTTAGTTTCTCTTAATCATCACTGAAGGGTTTATTTATGTGTACTATTGGTGGCACTGAGAAGTAGAAACAATTGATACCCTCTTGCCAACACATAAAATGAATGCTATCTTTTGGGATCTTGATCTCTGTTAACTGTTCATTTATTCAATAAATATTCATCGTCAGTTACTTCATGCCACACATCCATCTAAGCCTGGGAATATTTTGGTTAATGAAACAAAATCCCTGCTATCACAAAGCATATATTTTTCTAAGTATGTTCTCATAATCAGAAACTTTTAATAGCATATAGTATTTCCCATTCTCAAATGAATTATCTATTATCTTTAAACATGTGCTTGGAGACAAGGTTTCATTCTGTTGACCAGGCTGCAGTGCAGTGGCATGATCATTGTTTGCTGCAGCCTTAAACTCCTGGGCTCAATTGATCCTTCCACTTCAGCCTCCTGAGCAGCTGGGACTACAGAAGTGAGTCACCATGCCCAGCCAAATATGTGCTCATGAGCACTCAAAAAGTATCCAAGATTTTAAATATTTTAAGAAATTAAGTCAAATAATAACAGATTAGGACAATCGATTATGATCGATTATAGGAAAAGTGGTATTGGTAGAATGTAACTTTAAAAATAATAAGCATTTCTTGTTAGATTATTTTTATTGTCCTAAAGCACCCTGTTAGAGTGGACAAAGCCTGGATTTGATACCAAAATACATAGGTTCAAATTCTATCTCTGCTTTCTCCCGCGGCATGCTTTTCAGCAAGTTATTTAACTACTTTAAGCATTAGTTCCTCTCACACCTTAAGAGGATTCTAATACCCATTGAGTACCACAGGGAGACACATGTTCAGAAGCCTAAGCAAGCTTGTGTAAAATAAGGGCTCCACATATGGGTGCTTGCTCTGTGAAAAGGATAAGGGATGGGTACCCTCAGCAGAGCCTTTGATCCCAGCAGGAAGCACCCAGTATCCAGACCTTGCACTAATGGCAGGCTGTGCCTACGCCCTGTGGGAAGGGCAGCTTGGGGCAGATAATGAAACCCATTCAGTGCCAACATCCTGCAAGTTCAGGAGACGTGGGGATTGGCCACATCACAGCTGGACACCCTAATGCATGAAGCCTTCACTGGAGCCCTTTTCTGATGAAATGGCTATCATTCATTCACCATGGTGTGTCTGAAATGAAAGCATGTATAAACTTCCTGCAGATCCTTTTAATGATAAACCCCAATGTCCTCAGGCAGAAGACTGGGCAAAGCCACTTTGGTGAAACCAGAGGAGAGACCTGCAAAATTACAGGCAATCCTATGCTGTGTTGTGCTAAAGTTGCTTGGGAACACAGACATGTGTTTTACAGATGATTAAATTATTGTTCATTTTTATAAAAGTGAATTCTATTCTCTTTGATTCTCTAATTCAGAGGAAGAAGAAAAATAAATTATCTAATTCAGAGTTAAACAAAAAGTAAAGGGTCCATCAGAATGATGGCATTGTTTTTATTTAGGATGAAGTAAAAAGGGAGAAGTCCAGAGACATAAATTTGGGGTTTTTTGAATTGTAACTGGGTTCACAGAGGAACAGTGATGAGGTTTGATTTCTATAAGCTTCAAAGAGAAGATTATAGGAAACAAACCAAATAAAATCGATACGAAAAGATGGTACAAAGCGCCATTCATTGCTTGAAAAGGGCTGAGTGATATATGGATGTAGCATCTGAAGGTAGAGGTAATGATTTGAGTCAGTTATTTCTCTTCTATCAGGAAAAGAGAGAAAGAGATGATAAAAGAGATAAATAAAAATTCCCAAATGATATTTATTTTGTATTAAAATTGGGGAAAAACAATCTTTGAAATTATTTATTTAACTCAATGGTGGATATAATTATTTAGAGATATTGACAACAAAAATGTGTTGTACATTGGAATATCAGGGCTTTGTAATGATAGATAGCATATCCTAAAAACATTAGATTTTTAAATTTTATACACTATCACAATGTTACTTAACATCCTTGTGAGGAAAAAACTTATTCCTCGAAAAAAATCTTAATTTTCACATAACATTTAGAACCTTTGGTAAATTAGGTCAATAAAGTTACTGGGTCCTGTTTTGATTGGCTTATGACAGTCTCAGTCTGAATGATTCAACCTGCTTGAAATGGTAAAGTTCATTTTAAATAATAGTAAGAATTTCCTAGTGGCAGAGCTCATTAGTGAGCTAGTCCTCTTCAAGTGGGAGAAGACCTTACCTCAAGCTATTGGAATAAGGTGAAAACAAAGAAACGTAGCTTTCCCCTGCCAAACCTGATAAAAAGCATTTTTGAAAATATCTGAATAGTTATAAAAATGACATTTGTAGTTGTTGTTTGTAATAATTTATTAAAGCAACATACACAGTGGAAAATTAAAACCCGTTTGATATTTTATGCATTTGTGTATGTGTGGATGAATAGATAGATGATAGATAGATAGATAGATAGATAGATAGATAGATAGATAGATGAATGGATGGACGGATGAACAGACAAACGGACAGATGGACAGGCAGATAGATAGATACATGCATACATAGATACATAGACACATAGACAGATGCAGATACACACTTTCTTTTCTTTTGCCCTCCGTGTGGCGGGATAGCGTTTTGTTGAATAATTCTTACTGATGCAAAGTTTAATTGCTCTTCTTTATTCAAGTTATTGGGATTTGTGGACTAGATAGGAGAAGGAAACCTAGAATTCGCCAAAGTCTAGATTCTTCTTAGTTGCTAAAGGATAGGTTCCTACTTTTGATGCCCCTTTGTCCAACTCAGCACCTCAGTAAGTTTGGGGTTGTGCAGGATGATGACTGTATAATATAATGCTTCTCTAGGGGACAATCATAAAATGCTAGGAGTACCCTAGGAGTCTTGCAGGTGGTCCAGAGGAAGTTTGGCAAGTTCACAAGAAAAAGTGACAAATTGTTTGGCTTATGCACAGTTCGAATGCTTGAAATGTTAGATTATCTTAAAATTTCACAGAAATCTTCCATGCATTTACCATTTTTCTCAAAAGTTTTGGATGTACTTTAAAAACTGAGTTGGTCAGTACACTTTGATTAGCATTACATTAATAGAATGGTTCATCTTGACAATGGTATTGTCAACATTCAAACAATAAAATCAGATGCTTATCTATTGTTTTCATTTGTTAAATTGTCTTTGTTCTTATTAGTGTGTACTGTTATATCCCCAACTGACAAAAATGAATAAATGACTCAGAAATACTTCATTGGAGATAACAGTGCTATTAAAAACAAATGAAAGATTATATTTAAATGAGGTTATGATATACATAGTAAATAGGTCTTCATATGAGTAGAGAATGTGACTATATAGTATTGATAATTTCACTCATGTAGCTAAAAGTTAAAAGGGCAAATGGGAAATATAATTGTTAATATCAAAAATTAAGATGTTATTGTATCACATCTCCAAATACACCTGCTGTGAAACTTTTGAAAATATTTGATGAAACCTTCTAGATTTTCATGTCATTTTTAAATACATAAATGTAATGTGCACTTATTTCTCAGAACAAATGCAAATTAGCAGAACAGGCCCAAACGGAAAATTTTATCTCTGAAGTCAAAGAAGAGATTAAAATGAGAGGTGCATAATTACAATTTTTTCTTTATAGCAAAAACCAATATAAATCTTATTTCACCAAAGTGCTTGCAACAGTCAACCACAAAATTAGTGTCAAGTAAAAGAGCACAGAAAGAAAGCTGATTATGTCATTGTGAAAACAGTTACCATAATTCCTTTATCCATTATATTATTGGATATTCCTTTATAATAGTAGACAGTTATGATTAATACAATTCCACTTTGACTCAAAAGCCTCACCTAAGGAGTTCTTCTAGCCTATTCTCAGGATGACTACCATGTCACATTTTATAACTTCATCTACCTCCTACAATCACAAAGTCATTATATTACAGAAACTGGTTAGGTAACCTGGTTAAATTTGTCTTCATCAACTCAGTCCTCCCTTGAAGTTAACTATAATTCTAATTATTTTTTTCTCCAAGTGAGTGCAAATTATATTATACCTTTGTGATCAAAACTATTCAAGAACCTTTTTTAAAAAATTATATATATATATTATATATATATAATATATATATATAATATATATATACTTTATTGCACTTTAGGTTCTGGGGTACATGTGTAGAACATGCAGGATTGTTGCATAGGTACCTACATGGCAATGTGGTTTGCTGCCTCCATCCTCCCATCATCTATATCTGGAATTTCTCCCCATGTTATATTTCCCCAACCTCCCTACCCCTCACTGTCCCTCCTCAATTTCCCCCCAACAGACCCCTATGTGTGATGCTCCCTTCCCTGTGTCCATGTGTTCTTTGAACAAATGATTGTTCAGTACCTACCTATGAATGAGAACATGCTGTGTTTGACTTTCTGTTCTTGTGTCAGTTTGCTGAGAATGATGGTTTCCAGGTTCATCCATGTCCCTACAAAGGACACGAACTCATCATTTCTTATGGCTGCATAGTATTCCATGGTGTATATGTGCCACATTTTCCCTGTACAGTCTATTAGCGATGGGCATTTGGGTTGGTTCCAGGTCTTTGCTATTGTAAACAGTGCTGCAATGAACATTCGTGTACATGTGTCCTTATAGTAGAATGATTTATAATCATTTGGATATATACCCAGTAATGGGATTGCTGGGTCAAATGGAATTTCTATTTCTAGGTCCTTGAGGAATCGCCACACTGTCTTCCACAATGGTTGAACTAGTTTACACTCCCACCAACAGTGAAAAATTGTTCCTATTTCTCCACATCCTCTCCAGCATCTGTTGTCTCCCGATTTTTTGATGATCGCCATTCTAACTGGCATGAAATGGTATCTCAATGTAGTTTTGATTTGCGTTTCTCTAATGACCAGTGATGATGAGCATTTTTTCATATGTTTGTTGGCCTCATGTCTGTCTTCTTTTGTAAAGTGTCTGTTCATATCCTTTGCCCACTTTTGAATGGGCTTGTTTTTTTCTTGTAAATCTGTTTTAGTTCTTTGTAGATT